>CAJNOL010005269.1:0-12129 GCA_905250125.1 Rotaria sordida
CTTACCATTCTATATATAATTATAAATTCTATATATCATTATAAATAATCTAAAAAATAAAAAGAAACTTTATCTAAACAAGTTCATATTTACCCTTTTATTTGTCATTCTCACTAATCTAAAAATAAAAAAAAATTATTTAAATAAGTTACTATTTACTGTTCGATATATCATTATAAATAATCTAATAAGAAAAAAAAATTTATTCAAATAGATTAATACTCACTGTTTGATTTGTCGTTATAAATAGTCTGAAAATGAGACATAAAATTTGTTCAAATAAATTCATACTGCTTGATTTATTGTTATAGATAATCAAAGAATAAAAATAGAATTTATTAAAATAAAATAATAGCTACTGTTTGATCTGTCGTTGTAATTAACATAAAATGAGATAAAAATAAAAGTTCTCGAAATCAACACTTACTGCACCACCCAGGACGACCATTACGATACTTGTAACGGACCGTACACGTCACAAAATATGGTCATACTGGTGATTTTATATCTAATTATCTATTATTGATTATACGGGTGATTTGCAAAAAAACTTACACAAAATTTTTTTTTATCGTAGAATGTTTTTTCCATGGCTCGAAGGAACTATAAGCGTCATTTTTTTAGTGTTGACTCTTCAGTAGTTATACTAGATAACCACCATAGATAACTCCGGGTTTTCTTATTTTTAATATAAATTTATATGATTATACTACTTTCTACTCTCTCGAAAATCTAGCATATATTAATATTATACTGTCGAAACAAAGCCATAAGATCTAGCTGTGTGATTGATTGTAAAACAAGTGTTCTGCTAAGAACTATTTATTACAATAATACCAGATAAAAATAAACCGTTGTTGGTCAAAATGTCCAAACGAACAACTGAAATATGTACCTGTAAAAGTAAAAAAAAGTTTATGAATGCGACCATATTGCAAATCAAGATGTCTTGTCTATTATACATTGAGATGCAGTTCTGATAGCCTTTATTAAGCTTATATGCTTGAAAGTTACCTTTTTTTTTTGCTGTTAGGCGCAAGCGATTAAAAGACCGATATCACCGCAGAAAAGCTTTGTCATCAAGGGCGTTTCTAATGAGGAAAATCGCTGAAAATGTATCAGTCATGTCATTGAACAATTCGTTAACATTATTACACCATAAATACTCGAGTACTCATCTGATACCCTGGATATTAACTTCATAGGAATCTTCGGTCAGCCATAAACTATAATGTTGAGAAAATAAATTCAAAAAAAAATGGTGAACCCCATCATTTTTCAGGTGAAGAAGTTAAAAATGTTGAAATTTGTGTTGTAAATTATTTTGCCTTGTTCAAGAAAAAAGGTTTTTCTTTTCTATTTCCTCTAAAGGTAACCAAAGGGAATATCAAATTGTACTGCTTTATAGTACTCTTCGTGGGCTATCAACTACAATATAAAACGATTTGAAGAGGACATCTATATAAGATAATAGCCGTATAAAAAGATGTGCAAGTTTTTTTGCAAACACCTGTATATGATCAGTGTTGTGTGTGGCAAATGGAGCAATTTTAGGCATTTTATTATGGTTTTAAGCGATTTTTCATAATTATAATATATGTTTATTTCAAGTATTATTCTGTGTAGATAATAATGCAATCGTTCGAGACAATACATAAAATGAAAACATGAAAAAAGACGTTACGCGTCGTATAATATCAAGTGTTCTCCAAATATAGAGGCAAAACTTTTTTATGAAATTATTTGATACAGTTTTTTTGTGAGCATAATTTTTATATATAATATTGCTCTAACTAGTTATATAAAATTTTTAAGATAAGCAACACATAAGTTATTATACAAAATCGATTATAAAGAAAAAAGTCGAGATGCATATCTTTATTAATATATCTAATAAAAATTAAATCTTAAATGTGATAGATTGAAAAAGTCATCTTTTTAGTCAAACATCTCTATATTATTTTTGATTGATATAATGATGATTTTACTTCTTGTGGCCTATGGAACATGCAAGACAGCATTTTTCAGCAAAGAATCCAGAATAAAAACAAAAAAAGAGATTGTCCACACTTTCCCGTCACAATAAATATAACAAGAGTCTAGCCAGCTCATTGTTAATAATTAGAAAGTATATTGCATAAAGATTATGTAAAATAGAAAATATAAACTAAATCAATAATTTGTAACAAAAAGTGACACATATATAACACTATCCAGCTATCTTACTATATACGAGAAAAATACACGACCAACATACGATCGTATACGAGTGTCGTTTACGATGGTCGTATTCAGTGGTCGTTTACGGCAATCGTATATGATCGTATAACATCGTATACGATGGTCGTATACAACAATCGTATACGACCATCGTTATTCGTCGTATTTTTTTTGTATACGGTCGTGTACGATCGTAGGTTTTAAACCTGGGTAGTCGCATATGACACTCCAATGATAAATACAATCCAACGGACCATAGATCCACCATTTCAAATATATTCTGAAACTACCATTCATCTTCTTTCGTCTTGTACTTAAACTCACTGCTTCTATACTTTGCCTTAAGTCTTCGATAAATGATGACAGCTACTATTAATTTCTCATGTAAAATCCTTATTGTCTTCATATGAATTGTCTCTTCTAGTGCATTCTGGTTCTACCCATCAGTGTCTTTAATTTCAATAATTCAATAGTCAAAAATTTCTAAAAATATATTTAAAATTTTCATATCTGTCTGATGATTTAATGGTTTTGGTTCCACGTGATATTTTGGAAACTGTGGAACTATGACTGAGTCCAAAATAAACTTGACTCTGCACATCTCTAGTTACAGTCTGTGGAGGGGGAAAGGTGAGTCCAAATTTTTACTCCTATACTTCAACATGGCTTTTTCGGTGGTATTTCACAAAAGTATGATCCATCCAGAAAATCATATTAGACATAACACAAACGATTGTTAATTATTGCTAAAGCATTTTCAACATTTTAATACTACTGAAAATTTTTTCTTATATTCAAACATTTGTTAGAATCTGACTGAAGTACAATCATTCTAATTAATTAATGAGAACATGCTATGTGATCAAATATAGGATTTTTTTGCAAATTTAGAAGATCAGAATAATATACAAATTTGTACATTGAAATATTAAAAAAAACGAATTCTATTCAGTATAATTATTACTATAAAATACAATGCAACATTTTTAAGGTCTTCATAGACAAAATAACTTTCGTAGATATCAGCTTATTTTTTAGCGAAATTCTATAGAGGCATGCAGGGCGAATCGAGAGACTTTTTTTTGAACTTTTACTTTTTTTGCTATATATCTTCGTTATTTTAGAAGATAGAAAAAGATTTGCATCACAAACAATATAGAGCAAACATTTTTCTTTAATTTTTCGTTTTCAGATTTCCAAAATCTTGTTGAAAATTAGATATATATTTTGATATTCAATGATTATTTGAAGAAATTCTCAAATGAAACTTGAGAACGGCTTAATTAAAAACAAACTGCATTTAGACGCAGTTTAATCAATCTCTCTTTGACTATATTAGAGAGAAAGGAACAAAAATGTCTCTTACCTATCATGTTCTCTTGTTATTGACAGATATTTCTTGTCAAACGAAAAAAGATGAACTTTTTCTCCTTTTGTTTAAATAAATTATTTACAAAACTTCGTTGTTGTTCGCTTTAGTACATTGTACTTATTCCATCAATGAATGTCATAACTTTGTGATTTAAATCAGGCTATGGGTGTGTATATGGATGTCTTCTTGTCTTCATTCACACCCACACCTGTTACTACACCAAGGATCAAATATCGCTGATGGGACGATGAAACATTGAAATGTTTTGGAAGATCTTTGTGACATAGTGGTAAATCACTCAGATCGATCAGACGCCATTGTGGGGAGACGAGACACAACGTCACTTCGAGAGCGATAAGAAGGAGAGAAGCAATGGTTAGCAGAATGCAATGATTCTATGTTTATATGTGGTCTTTACGGGCAGGACCGATTGTCTGGTCATACATAGAACATACACAGTGGTTGTCCTTTCTGTCAATGGCATCGATGAACAAGGGTGTGGGTGGAGTGTGGGTGTGGGTGGGGTGTAGGTGTGGGGTGTGGGTGCGTGTGCGTGTGGGGTGTGGGTGTGGATGTGAGGTGTAGGTGTGGGTGTGTGGGTGTGGATGTGGGGTGTAGGTGTGGGTGTGTGGGTGTGGATGTGGGGTGTAGGTGTGGGTGTGTGGGTGTGGATGTGGGTGTGGGTGTCCTTTTCATCAACACCCACCTTCACCCACACCCACACCCACATCTTCACACGTACCCACACCCACACCCACACCCCACACACGCACACCCACCCACACTCCACACCTACACCCCACCCACACCCACACTCCACCCACACCCTACACCCACACCCCACCCTTAATTTCTTTGTTGAAGAAGAAATCAAATTGATCACGAAAGTCTGTCGTTTTTAATCGTAGGACTAATTATTTCTCAAACCAATTGCTTCATTGTCCTCCAAGACAGCTGAGCTGAAATTTTTCAAAATATACCCGTGATATTTCTCAAAAATTATATACGGATCTGTGAAATTATTCGTTTGAAATTTTTCAAATAGTGAAGAACTTGCTATAATTTTTTGTCTTAGCTCTAATTGTAGAAACACTAATATTTTTCTGTAGTTGATATTGATACCTAATTTGCATTTTTCTTTCATGAGGCCATCGATATAATCAAAAGAGAATTTCACAATCAATTCAAAATATGTACATGAGACCAGAGCTGGGCAACTCAATTCATAGACAAAAATAATCCATCACATTTCTTACAAGGAAAATGGGTGCTCCAATTCAATTCAATACGTTAATCTTTGACGTTTTTGTCTATTCTCTTTCATTCAATGACATACAAGAGCTTTATCAATTAAATTGAGCCGAATTTCTAGATTGAATTGATTTGAGTTGAGTTGAAATGAATTGAAATTTCCTTTGTTTTGAATTGAGTTGCCCAGCTCTGCATGAGACATAGAGATCGTCTGGTAATTGATGATGGGTATGCGTTTCAAAATACGCGTACATGCAACAGATTTGATGAGAAAGAATAACAACATGTAAAAACGAAGAATTGAGAATGATGCTTATATATTTAAGTGGCAAATAATGTATAACGGGATGCTGATTCAATTTAACTGCAAAGCATTTCGTTTTCTTCAATTCTTTTTCTTTTATGTTTTGCATTCATTCTTTTAAAGCATTCGCTTAAATGCAGAGGTACGTACTTGCAATCACGACAGACCGATCATGATTCACTATGCTGACTATTAAAATGTTATTCCTAACATTCAATGACTTCTCTTTCAGAGCCTCTTTACAATAGTATGCAAATTTTCGTTCTTTTCATTAAACAAGTTATCAGATTGATTTATACAAAAATTGTATCAAAAGACAATGTGTAAAATCTCTCAACTTCGAATGATTTCAAATATATGAGGAAATATTTTCTCTATAAAAATATATAATTTTTGATATGATGAACGCTCGTATTGAAATAAAATAAAATTTCAAATGTTTTTAATGAAAGAAGGGTAAAAGAAAAGAATAGCAAAATCACTATTCTAGATTTAGATTGGCTGAATTACTTTTGGAAAAAAAACTACTAAAATTCTTCAGCATCTTCCAAAACTACTTTGTGTTCCTACGCAATAATTCATATTGATCAGCTAAACGTCAGTTTATCGGATTTTCAACTTTGTGTGATGATCGATTTGATACATCTACTTAAGTTCTGAAATCTGGATTCTAGATTTTAAATTTCGGAACATGAACGTTTGTTTTCATGCTAATCATCTATTATAAATTATAGAAACGTCTTTCACAGTGTGAAGAAGCGCTCGGATCCAATAATTTTCATTCTGTATGTTTGAACATTTGTTTCAGATCTTGTTTCACAAAATTTCAATCACATCAGATTAGTCTGTACAACGCGTGTATATATTGCAGTAAATTTTTATCATGGGCCCAAAATGTTCGACGTCTCAAGTAGATGGTGAGGTTTACATATCGGAAAATGGTAATTCAGCTACAGTAATTGATGGCACCCGTCACAATATCTCAAGTTTATTTAATACGGCAATTAGTGTGACTATGCAACGATATCGTTCTGAATTAATTCTAATTCAGTTCATATCAGTTGTCAGTGTGTTAATGCTAACATTACTAGTTGTTCGATTTCTCCTGACACGAGTGGCTATAGAAAAGCGTAAGACGTTATTAGAAAATTTAAAAAAATACTAGTGTTTTCTCTAGACTAATCAAAAGTACGAGCGATTCATGTTCTTCAACTCGGTTTACAGTTATTTGATATGCTATGCATAATCTTTTTACCAACGAAGCATGTAGAAAGTGTTATCGTTTGAACGACAAGAGAGAACACTCTCTATACAACGAGGTATCTGAGATATTATCGTTCCACAATGATTTCATATTTGGGTCGTTTGTAAGGATAAAATCTAATTCAAGCGATATTCTTATTTGTAGGTTTCAATCTGAATGTTTCAAAACGATAGAGTTTACTTCTCATGAACCTTTGGATTATTGAAAGAACCAAATAAAATATTAAAAACGCTCTAAAACTAAGCAATATATTACTTATGAAACTGTCAATGAGATTTTTAGTGATTCAATCTAAATAAAAAGTCATCCAACAATCCATACCCAGCCATAGAAAATAGCTAATACGATGCATAAATGTGACTGCTAAGTTCCGTAACTATCAATATACCTCGTTATTTATCACTACACAGAGGCATGGAAAATAGCATTGCTGAATTGTTACACCACAACTAGCATGATTGTTTATTATATATCAAACATGGTCACTCCTTTCAGTAGAGGGTTAGCGACGCTTACGTCGCGTTACTTGTATTTTGGATATCAGATCTGACAAAACATTTTTGTGTGCTTCTATGATAAGTCTTGTTGAAACATGGACAAAACCTACTGATTCTTTGGAAATTGAAGGTTTTAAAGTAATTCACAGACGTGATTGTAATGATACACGAAAACCATTCGGTCAAATCACTTACTTAAAAAATGATTTGAAGTATGAAAATATCACCGAAAGATGTGAATATTCAGGGAAAGACCATATTGAATATTACTCAATAAAAATTGATAAAATTTGTATTATTTCCGTTTACAATTCACCAAATTCATCATTTGATGTCTTAAAACGACATATTAATGAAGTTATATCTATTTCAAAAAGATTCTGTGAAGATATAATTGTTGTTGGTGATTTCAATATAAATTTGAAGATAAAAACCAACCACAAATTCATTGAATATATGGAGTCATTCGGGTTGACTCTGATTAATAAATTAAATAAAAGTTCAACTAATGCTAAAACACAGATTGACTATTGCTTCACTAATATGAATGACTTAAAATCTGATTATTTTGAAAGCCTCACAAGTTTCCATAAATCAATATGGATAAGAAAACATGGAATTTTGACTGAAGTTCATGTTGATGAAATTAAACAAATTCGTACAGATATACCTTTTAATCTGAAAGATCTTAAAATTTATGACCAGTCTGATATGATGCTAGTTGACGAAGAATTCTCTTTCGATCGTTATGGAATAGTTGATGAAAACGAACAAATCGATATAGATACGACTTATAATCTTGAAGACCTTCACGCCAGTGATCAATCTGATATGATGGAAATCGATGAACAATCTTCTTTCGAAAATTATGAAATCATTGATTCAACCTCAAGAAAGATTCTTGACCACTTTCTTCTTGTACTTGATTTTAATAATACTACAGACACTGATCAAATTTCAAGTCAAGCACAAAAAATCAATGACTTAATTGAAAAATCACCATTTATAACTGTGCATAATGAAGACCAATCCGTCCGATTAAAGTCGAAAACAGAATATTCTGTTCAAGCGTTCGATTCCGTTTATGCTAGAACTTGTACGACTGCAGATGGCAACTGTTTATATAGTTCTCTTTCGATATTAAATATTGGATCTGAAAAACTAACACATTCGATGAGATTGTTAGCAGTGAATGCCATGATTAATAATAGGGATTATTTTCAAATACTTTGTACACTATTGAACTCTTCATTTGAAGAACAGTTGAAAAGAACAGCGAGGAATACAATATGGGGTGGAGAAGTTCAAATTCAAGCGCTTTCGATAGCTCTATCTCATCCGATCTATTCATATATTCAGTTTAACAGTGATTCAACAAATAGACATTATATTTCATTGAACATTAGTTTGCAGGAATTAGTCGATCGATTTAGTAAAGGAACGGCAGGAGGTCATCTAAAATATATAGGATACAAATCCGATATGAATAAGCTAGCATTTTGTATTTACTACAACGGTACTCATTATGATGCTCTTTTACCGTTTGAAGATGATCCCCAACAATTCGTACCGCACTTTGACATAATTAATATGAGTTTATAAAAAAGAAATATAGTTCAACTAGAACAAAGAAGTTTTCATTTATGCGAATGAAAAAACCTTCCGGAACTAACTCCTCGCCGCGTCCTATGGGACAAAAAGAAGGCATCCGCAGGGCCTAAGCGGCAGTTCCTTAGTGCGCTCAAGGATGAATTTTTTTGGACAACTTGATAAAAAATTAAATATAATTGTTGACAGATTGATCTTGATCAAACTGTCTAAAAGAATCGACCGGCAATGTCAGTACACATGAGTTTGTCATAGTTTTGGGAAGAATAACATTGAGGAAATCTGAAACGCAGCATACTTACCCTTTTGATTGTCCTCATTTTGTAGTTCCAGACAAATTCTGTCAATTCCGAAAAATAATTATATAGGTTCTATGGAAAAAAAGTGAAGATAATTGAGTCCTGATAATATAGGACTCGAGGACCTAAGAGCACCCTCACAATATAGGACTTGAGGACATAAGGGTACCCATATAATATAGGACTTAAGGACCTAAAGGTACCCTAATATAGGACTTGAGGACCAAAGGGTATCCGTATAATATAGGACTTGAAGACCTCAGGGTACCCTTATAGTATAGAACTTGAGGTCCTAAAGATACCCCTATAATATAGGACTTGATGACTTAAGGGTACCCTTATAATATAGAACTTGAGGACGTAACGATACCTCCTTAATATAGGACTTGAGGACCTAAAGGCACCCCTATAATATAGGACTCGAGAACCTAAGGGTACCCTTATAATACAGGACTTGAGGACATAACGATACCCCCCTAATATAGGACTTAAAGACGTAAAGGTACTTAAACACGCCCCCTCCTCCTCGGAATAGGTCAATATTGGTATAGGAAAAAGTGAATGAGACAGATGAGTCACCCTAGAATGTGTGGACATCAAAATTGGCCTGGCAAACCCTTTCTGTAAACACTTGATTTCTATTGGCTATTGCTCAGCCAATACGATTTGGAGGCAAATACACCTCAGATTTGAACTCTTCATCTTGATTTACCCTAAGAAACTCGTTTTTCCTATAACTTGATTTCTATTGGTCACTGCTCAACCAATGGGATTTCGAGGCGAATGGAACATAGATTCGAGTTCTCCATTCTAGAAAACCTCGAACTATCATCTCTGTGATGGGAAGATAGAGCTCTAATTATGGATCACATAGAGCGTGGACAAAAACAGAACCGAATTCCGATTAATTATCTTTGCAATAGGCGAGTTAGCTTTCTTGTTTCTTTATGTTTTATATACCATTTTGTAGGTCGTGAAATTCTCTATCGAATGGTATATAACAGTTGGGGTTTTATTTGACTATGATAGGAAAAGTTTTTTATGAAAGCAGAAAAGGGTCTATCTTCTCATAGGGAAAAATGACTATTTTTGCAATAACTCAGCAATGGTTCGGCCAATCATTCTCATCTTCGAACTCGACCGAGATATTGTTAAGACTAAACTGTGTAGAAAATTTCATCACGATCGGACTCTCCTTTCAAAAGTTATCGTGTTAACGGCCGGCCGGACACACTGACCGATTCTAGAGTGTACTCACTTTTTGAGTACACAAAAAAGGAATGAAAACAGGAAATGTTAGTTAATGATAAGAATATGATGCAATTAAACTATCAATCATAGATATTCTCATGAAAAATGCTCAAGAAAGATAGCCGTGTTGCTCATGATTGACTGTATGTTCGTTTTGATATCGACTGGAAAGACAGACATCAGGAATATTACTTCTTTTCATAGATCTTTATCAAATTTCAAAGTTCAAATGTAGCCAGAAAAAAAACAGATCAAATTTGACTAGGAAAACGTTCTACCTATTTGAGTCTATTATTTAAAATTTTTTTTCTAGTCATATTTGAGCGTTGAAACTCGATATTACATGGGAATTTTCTAAATTGTATTTATATTGTATGGCGTCATATGCATGTCAGATATACGAAAGGGTTTTTGGGTGTGAATAGGTGTGGATGTGAGTGTGGGTATTAGCACAAGAGAATAACACATACGCACACCCACGCCCACACCCACACCCACACCCACACCTACACCCACACCCACACACCCACACCCACACCCCCACACCCACACTCTCATTAGTGCATGGCTTCTGTTGAATGATGTCCGAGTTAAATTCTCATTCGTTCATGATTCATTGCTCGTGCAGCACAGCGAGATAAACAGACTATTCTGTTCAATTCAAAGCAAATTTAACCATACATTATTGTGAACTACAATGAGAATGATATCAACTCATGCATCCACAAATCCGATCAACCCAAAAATTAACTGTTATCACTTCGAACAAAGGTCAACCATTGCTAGCTCTGAACGATTATGTGTACAAATGCAATAAAAAAAACAAGCAAGAAAAAATATTAGATTTGTACAGCCGTTGGTTGTAATATCTTTGTCCATAGAGACATCAATAATAATTATTTGGTTGTTGGAAATAATGAGCACGAGCATGCGGCAAATTCTGAATTAATTGTAGTTCGACAAACTCGTGAAAAGATTAAACAACGGGTTATGAACCAATTAACACCAATAGGACCGATCTATGATGAAATGTCTAAAAACAACCATGAGTTCAGCAGCAATCGCTTTGTTTTCTACAATCTATGAGGTGTGTGAGTTATTTAGTTAGTTTTGATGAAAAGTAACAATTATTTTCTTTTTCTAGATCAAGATATTGTAAAAACCCGACGCAAAGCAGCTCCAGCCATATCACAATCATGTATTTTCGACATACCCGAAGAATACACATTGACAATAGACAAAAACAGGTTTCTGTTACTCGATAAAACACATGTTCGTAGAGAACCTTTGTCACTTTTCCAGAGTGACGTTCAACTTGGGTGTGGGCATGGGCGTAGATGTGGGCGTGAATTGTAGTAATGTCCCACCCACGAACACTCACACCCATCCACACCCACACCCTAAGTCAGCACACCGAGAAACTGTTCGATGCTTATTGAAGACGGAAAGAGTTGTGCACATTCTTTTTATTCTCTAACAATCTGTTGTCGATTGGTTACTAGCGCGTTGTGCAACAAAGCAAACATGGGTATGCATTTTGGTTTTTCTACTTTCTTAGACACATACGTATGCGGTTACCTGTAAGCGAATTACTGGTCCAAAGTGAAAATGAGCACCAAAAAAGCGTCAAATGACGAAACAGAAGTGGGTTTTTTCTCTTACTTCCATTGAAACTCATTAAGAGAAAGCCCCTCAGAAATAAACTTTTTTACTTTTCCATGAAATTCAACGAAAATTTCAGAGAATGTTAGTCTTGGCTAGAATAGATTATGATTAAAATATCTCTCCAAATCTGCGAGTCACTCATGAGTGATAGTCAATTCATTGGTCAAGAATACCCTTTACGCGGGAAACGTTTTCAACATGAAAATTCAAGCTAAGCAAATCGGGGTGGTTTTCAAATTGTAGAGTACTCTCAGAACCAGATCCTAATAGAGCCTGATTTTAAAATTTTTCCTTTCCTTGAGTAAAAAGCTTACATCTTTGTTTCTAATTAGCAATTTTGGGTGGGATCTAGGTGTGTGTGTGGAATATGGGTATGGGCGTGATGTAAGGTGTGGGTG
>CAJNOL010005270.1:0-12127 GCA_905250125.1 Rotaria sordida
TATACTACATAATACTTTAAAACAACGAACAATTGGATCATCTAATGAACAAGATTACTGTTTGGTATACTATAAACTTTTTTCCTACCTGTTAAAAATTTATCATTAGAACAAATTTTATTAGAAAGCAAATTCATTTTTTCTTTAACAGAATGATCCAAATCTACACCTGTTAATAATTTAACATCTGTCAATATCTAAAATGAAAATGTGATACTGAAAGTCTTGCAATTTTTTTTAACCATTGATGGATTTGAATAAACAGGAAAACGTTCCATAATATCTGCAGTTGTGTTTTCCTTGATAAAATTTTGTCGATAATCAAAAGTTTCAAGCCACAACCGTTGATAATGTTGATCATCAATTGATTTATTTTGAAAATTTGTTTTAAGTGTTTCAGCTTTTTCTTCCATTTGTTGTATTTCATTAGGTGTATCTTGAATGATTGATGTCTAGGAAAATAAAAACATACATATCCTTTTGGCTGTTTTTAGTGTAACTTACTTTTTTTGATGTGTTTCTTTCTGATAATTGTGTTGTTGAATATTTTTTGATTTTTCTTCCGGACTTTTCTCTTGAATATCTAAGCTTCATTTCGATTGTTTTTTCTTCATCGAAATTTTGTCTCTCTCGTTTGTATTTGGAAATGAGAGATTCTCACCATGAATTCTAAAATATCAATGATTGTAATATTGATAGGATTATTTTTCAGATTTACTTACAGATGTTTTTGGATCACGTTCAATCTTCAAATGATTAAGTATTCCATTAACAATTGTTGTATATTGTTCTCGTGTCGGATATCTATGTAGAAAAAAAATATATAGATGAATTCATTTATTAACATTCCAATTTTAAAAGTTTAAAACTTAATAAGAAACAAATGTATTAAATATGTTAAAATCTTCTTTATATTTTCCTATACAGTCTATTGGGTTTTGTTATTTTAACATAATGACTCGTCTCTAGATTTATAGAAAACTCCCCAATAAATAAAAAAAGAACTTAAATAAGACAATAAAATATTATACTTACATCAAACCATAGTTTGTTTTCAAATCATGAAAAACAGCATCTATAATAATTGAACGAAAGTTGCAAAGTTTTTCAAATTTTTCCATTTGTTTAAGATTAATTGCATCGTTGACTTGACTCGGTAACACTGGTAATAAATAAGGATCTGAAAGAGATTTTTCTGTTAAATTTTCAGTTGTAATAATAGTTTCGATAGATGATACATTTATTGATGCTTCTGCTGATTGATTTTCATGTTCATCATCTTGTTGATTTTCATCTATAATTAATAGTGCTGTATCATTTGGTGTTGATGATGATGTTGGTTTTTCGTTTGTTTTCGACGAAAATAACTTTTCTCTTTCTTTCAAAAATATAATTTGATTTTTGTACGACAATTTGAATGGTTTCAATAGATTCAAATCGTTCATATAGAACAATGTTTCACCATCAACTTCTTCCTCTACAACAAAAAACAATAAAAATAAAAAGAAGGTTCTGGTTCGACAATTCTCAAATTGTGAAAGTTTAGATCTTAAATCACAGAATTAGATTAAAAAAGAAAAAAAAGCAGTATGCTTTATATCCTAGAAATGTCAATTTGATTTTGTTAGTCTTGATGTTAGATTAACAACATGAAAATGATCTACTTTATACAAGTCAAGTCCTTTGTGATAATATTTTAAATTATTTGGTGAAACTATGTCAAGTCGATCATATGAGCTAACTCTGTAGCTCCATAGTTTAGTACTAAATCCATCAGTATTCAGAAGATCTACAACGAATATCCATTCTTGATTTAACTTTAATATATGAACTATTTGAAAAAATAATGGAATTTCTTCTACATGTTCTAAATCATAAACATAAACGGCATGTTGTTTGTAAATAACATGATTGTGAATCAGTTGCGAACATTGAAACAATGTTTGTGATTGAATAAATTGTTGTCCATATCGACGAGTGAGAAGAACCTTGATTTTTGAATCTATTTCATACATATGAATTATTTTATTACCACTAGCTTCTTCAAATGCTTTCAAGAGTTGACAGTTGGACAATAAAAAGCATTGTCGAAGTTGTTGTCTTTGAGCCAATGTTTTCGGGATATTCTTGAAATTATAAGATTGCATAGCAATTTTTTTGAAATACAAATGAGCACCCTCATATCTCATACACCAATACCTTAGTGGTGGACCATTTTCCTCAATTATTTTTGTATACTCAGTAGCATAATGTACCTTCGGTGTTGCTTTATCTGGCAAAAGCTCTAACATCATACACTGAAAATTTATTGATAATGTTTCAAGATAAGGAAGCCAACTTTTTCGTTGAGGCAAAGCTAATATTATATCCAACATTTCACGCAAAATGAGGTAAATTTTAAATGATTTTAAATGCTCGATCATATCAGAAAAGATGATTGGGAACAATCGAAACAGACAGAATTTTTGAGCTGTACTTCCAGTAATACGATCATTGTTTAGATGTTTAACTTGTATAGAAGGAGGTTTATTTGATGCATCTAATTCACCATAAGAAAAATTTTCTGTTCTCTCCTGAATAGCAGCAAAAGTAATCAGCTTTAAATTTGATGCTTCCTTTAACATCGCCATGATAATGATCGGACATACACCTAAAAAAAAAGAAAAAAAATCAATCTACAAGCAAAATTTTATCTTATGAATAGTTACCTTCGAAATAATCGTGCATCACATCTCCCGGAAGAGAAGCAGTTGTGTCAAAATTTATTAAATTATCAAGTGGACTTGGACCAATAACACCATACATTGATTTTATGTGTGGATTATTTTCAAGTAATTGTAAACATTTTGTATGTTGAAGATGTGTTCGTTGAATGAAGTGAATATCGGTTAATGGTATAAGTCGATTTTCATAGGTTATTAAACATCTCCTACAAAAATATCCGGAACTGAATGTTTGTTGCATACCAGCGATTTCATGTGCTGCTAAATTATCGGCAGCAATTGTCGTAAATGTAAAATGTAATTGACTGTTAAATGTATCAAATATTAAGCCAGTAGATTGCAAATCATTCAAATCATTTACAATCGGATCATAAAATTTTCTAAGTTTTTCATCATTATTCAGGTTTTTTGTGTAACAAATAGCTGCAAGATTAATACATTGTAGCGTAGATCGAAAGATATTCGGTATATCTTCTAACATGAAGTATACAAGTGTCAATTTGTGTTGGTCCTTCTTCGGACCTATCGGATTTGTGACACCGATGCCATCGACATATAATTGAATTAAAAATGATTGATTTTTAAATATTTTACCTTTAACACCGTCCCGTCTTGAAAACATTAAATCTGGATCATTATGTGTTATCGAAGTTTGATGTTGAATATTATCAATTAGAAGTGGTATCATTTCATCTTTTTGTAAAATTTTCTTTAAAGTGTTTCGTATAGGTATATGATATGAATATTCTTTTTTCAAATGATTTGATGATAAAACATTTTCTATAGGTGGTGAATAATTGAAAAACTTTTGACAAGATTGTATAAATTGATATTCATTTCGAGTTGAGAGAATAATTGATTGTTCTATCTGTTTTACTGTTTTGCGCATTCCATCAACAGAAATAGTTGTTGTTGATTGTTGTTGAGTCATATTTTCTTGTTTTGCTTGTTCTTCTACAAGCTCAACTACGCTATCTAGTAAATTGATTATATGTGTTGTAATGGATTGGATCACTGTTTGAGGCAAAATGTGTTTTTCTCTCATTTCAAGTAAAAATCGGATGAATTGTTGTTGAACTGTAAGAAGATTTATTTTTTCATCTTTACTAGAAATATTTGTTGTTAGAGTGTTCCATTGATTATCAAGATCGTCATCAAAATCTGCATATATAACATTGTCATGATTATTATCAGCTGTATCTGGATATATAACTGTTGCATCAGGTTGCTGAATTGCTAATGTATTCATATCATTAATAACGGTATTTTCTTGTTGTTGACATACTGGATGAAGTAAATTTTCATGATACCGATGAATGTGCTTTTTGTATGACGTAAATGTTTTATACATAACACCACAAGAGTCTGATATATCACATGTTAATCGAAAATTAGGTTCATTGGCATGATACAATGTAACATGACGAAAATAATCACAAAATTCATTAAATGATCGATTGATAATGCAAATTTTGCACAAAAAGACTCTAGTGGACATCACTGAGTGATTGAGTTACTTAATCTTACAATAAAGAAACAAAATCATTTAACTAAGTATCACCTAATACGCCGTATACAAAATCAAACAAACTTCTAGATTAAAGGTGTAAGTCAGCTTATACAACGCTAGTTTCCTAGGAGATAGTACCTAGTAAAAAACATCTAAACGATGATAGGTGGAAGAGAGAAAGGATAATAAGATGAAAGAATATTTATAAATCAACCTGAAAAAGAGGTCCATTACATATTTTATAGGACTCACTTTGAAATTCTTTAATTAATTCATCATTTGAAATGAAAGTACGTAGCCAAGTCGCAACATCATCTATTTCCCACGTGAATGGATCAGTAGTATTCATCTATAAAAAAAAGCATGCAAACTATTTTAAATCTTCCATCTTTGTGGTACATATGTATTATTTTATATATATAACATCAAAAGGCTTAGAGATTCAGAAAAATCAATTTTATTGTCGAATAGCATTCAAAACGTTTCCTTATAGCGTGTTTGAATGATATGAAAGTGGTTTGAACGTCGTATGCACAAACTAAAAGATGAACAGGGTTATTAGGAAATCATGTGAACATGTTTTGATCTATTTTCAATCAGCTTCGCTCGTGTCACCAAACGTTATTTTTCTGGACCCGTCCCAACCCGTGCTTTTGGCTGATACCCTCTGCCCTGGTTAATCATGTAAAAAACGTCTAGGTTTCTTTCAAAGCAATCTTTTTCATATTGACTGTTTTCCTTATTATCTGTATTTTCAAGGCTAGTATATTTTAAAAATCAGATGTTTGTGAACTTAAACGAAGTGAGGTGTTCGAAATTTAACATTACAACTAAACATTGAAGTAGATGAGTAAACATCCTCAAACTTTACTTTTAACTTTCATTTAAACTTTGGTTGATATCAATGTATTCTGAGAGCATTCAGATAGGTACATTTAATAATCACGAGCATTTGAGATTTGATATTTCTTTTTTGTCCATTCTATGATGACTATGCAAGAGTGCATCTAGAAACAGTTTGTGCTTGTTAACTTGTTTGTGCATTTTTTATCGTGACCAATAGTTATCATTACTTAATCTCTTGATTCAGTACCATATGAATAAGAAAATTATCTTGAGCTTCTTTTCGAAAACCTAAAGAATAATCGAGAATTCTAACAAGAAACTGTTATATAAACGAAATGTTATAGACAACATCAGAGAAAATACAAATAATCGCTTATATTCATTTTTTTTTGTTTTTAATGAAAATTGTTATTAAATGAGGCGAAATAAACAATTATTATCTCAAACTTGCATAACTTTCAGCCAACCGAAATGTGAAGACGACACAATCAATTCAATATAAAGTAAACAATATTACAACACAAATGCACTGTTACGAATCTATACATTAGAGGCTTAAACTTTCATTTTTATTAGATTATACCACGTAAGCAGAGAAAACACTGGAGAAAAAGAAAGGCAGATATCATTGAATGATGATTCATTGTTCTCTTGACAAATATGCGGACAAAATTGTTGCAATCACATGTGGATGACAATGATATCATCACCTCGTTTTCGCTTAAAACTAATTATTTTGAATGATTTGAAGTCCATCGATACTATCTTCTTGTAGATTAGTCAGTTAGAATAACTTTACAATGACAAATATTTCTAGTGTTCTTACTCTCTCTCACCTTTTGTGGATTCCAATTCCTAAACTTAGTCGGCGTTTTTATTAGAATTTTATCAAAACAGCAAAGAGAAAAGACACATATTAGAGTTAATGTTGTTATTCAATGGTTTGAGTTTTGTCAAGGCTATGTTTTTCGTCCTATACCAGTAGCCACACTTGAATTGACAATGTAAAAATGATGTTTGGTTATTTTGAGAGAATGAAATGAATATGTATAAAAATATGTTGATGTCAAGAAGCAATCATTGATAAGCAAATGTCTTGTGATAAACACATAGTCGCTTCAAGCGTCCTAATAACCGTTAAAATGAAAAAAAAATGAAGATCGAAATTCGGATCCCCACCAAGTTTCTTTCAAATAGTTGTAAGGCTCTGACATCACTTAAGGGAAGCAGTTTTCGACTGCTTTCGAAACTTCGGAAGTCTTCGAAGGCTCCAAAAAAATTCGGAAACATATTTAGGTTTTCCATTATACTTTTTTGAGTTTTGGAAGTTTCGCAAACCTTTTCAGTTTTCGATGAAATTCTTCGGAAACCTATTTACGTTTCCCATTATACTTTTTTGAGATTTGGAAGCTTCAAAAACCCTTCCGGTTTCCGATGAAATACTTCGAAAACCGAAATGGTATTGCCGGATATCCCTTGGGGTAGAAAATCGATTTTGCTAGTAATATAGGTTTCCTAATATACCTTTACGGTTTCTCTCAATACCATCAGAGAATCCGAGGATACTTTTAGGGTATCCGAATCGGCATTCTCGAAAACTCTTTGGTTTTCGAACATTCGGAAACCAAGAGGATATTCCTGAAACCCATAGTGGAGACCGGAAACCCTTTTGGAAACTCTAAAGGGTTTCCGGAAGCGTATCCGAAGTCGTTTGGGTTTTCTAGGAAACGGATTTTTTTTAGAGAGTATACATGATTTCCTATGAAAAATTGTAATAAAAGTCTAGAAAACACATGTTAAATGTGCATACTCCTTGTATTTCAACAAAATCTTAAAACCAATAGTTCACGATTCGTTTTTTTTAATTTTCTACTAAGTTTGCATGTCGTCTTCAGATTCAGCAGTACATTATGAGCAATAGTCTTTGCACATTTTGAAACAAAGAGGTGATCTCCAGTAGAAGGAAGTATTTTTCCACAAAGTTGTATTGATTTCACGATTTCACTCGCATATGACAACACATCAAGAGACGCAATGCACATTGAGTAGGAGCAAAATATTTTTGTTTTACTATGTGAGAAACAATAACAATAATAAAATTTGATTTTTTTTGCATTACTTCAAGCAAAAGCTTCGTGAAAGCACAATAGCTGACTTCTCAGATAAAATTAAAAAGAATTGGCTACTATGCATCAATATGCCAATAAGATTGATTGGCGCGAGAAATGAAAAATAAATAAATTATAGTCTTCTATACAACTTCTTTCATCATTCACCATCATCACACAAGCAGGCAGGTATAGCGTAGCATGGCCGCTAGCCGATTTCCTCATATCTCAATAGTACCACGATCGTACAAAGTAATCATCGATAGATTTGAAATGAAATAATAAGATCGAATCTTACTACATCTTTATTTTTCTCTCTCAGGTAAAACCAGCTTCAAATGGAAACGAAATTATAAACATTGACATCCCATCGTCTACCGACCTAATCACAACATCAAATCAATCTATTGGTCTTCAATCAACATTGTTAACGACTGAAGAGATGGTGCATGATACAAAACAAACGAAAAGACCATCGTTTTCATCGTTCACTTCCAATAATCTGAAAAAAACTTCGGATGGAAATTTTCTGTGAGTAGTAGCATTTATTTGATCAACTCTTTTTTTTTTCTATCATGCATCAACATCTATCGTACGCGTACTATCTCTCCTAGAATTCCGAACGTCAAGTCTACTGAAAATAAAACAAAAGTTTCAAAGCCATTGGTACTTGCAATCAGCATCGGCATTATTATTATATTGGCCGCCTTGGTAGGATTTTCGATCAGTATTTACACTCTGGTTAAAATTTCAGGAACAACAACAACTGTCTCTACAAGTAAGCATTGTCTGTATTCACCGTCAACATTGGAAAAATCGGTCCTTCAAGAAACCAACTTCGGTCCTTTCCTTATTGTTGTTTTCGATGTCCAGAAGGGTTTGGTGGAAAGCGCAGAAAAGAAAAATATCGAATAAAAAGTTTCGAAAAAAAACCAGGAAACTGACGAAGAGGAATATGTAAAATATGAAATTTTTTAACCATATTGACGCAAGGAGAGCTTTATATGATCATAGGAAAAAAGATAATTGAAAAGAAAAGGCAAAGTTGGGGTGTATGTGTGCATTTTGTAGGGCAGATATTTATCTAAACCATCGTGGACACTCGCATCTACACCCATAACACAGTTTTCCTCAAAGAATATTCTAGGACACTCTACATTTTTCTCGTTCTTTCCTATATTTTCACTCTTTATCTTCATATAGTTGTGAGTGTGGGTGTGTGGTAGTAGGCGTGGATATCAATGCTCGTGTGATTGAACATTGAGAAAAATGATAGCCAGATCCTCAATCCGATATCTAAACGTACCCGTAATTATTTTCAGCACTTTTAGTACTACTATTGTAATACTAAGTACCATAGGAATATAATCTATGTCGATAATACTATAATGTTGTCGATTTGGTGTATTGTTTTCTTTATCCTTTAGTAAATATAATCTTTGACACGCATCACGTATGTACTTGTAAAGTCACGTCAAAAATATGGGTGGCACTTTAACTTTAAAAACAGTTTAAAAAATTATTAAAGTTTAAAGTAAAACACTTTAAAACTTTAAACTTTAGTTAAAGTGAAACACGTTAAAACTTTAACTTTTAAGAAAAAGTTAAAGTTAAAGTGCTTGTGCCATGGATAAGAAACGACCATGCCCAGTTCGTGGGTCCTCGTCTAGCTACCCTAGCGGGGGTACCAGGTCTTCATATGGCTATCATAGGAGGGGTACTTAAGTCCTTATATGGCCATCCTATGAGAGGTACCTGGGTCCTCATATGGCTATCCTAGTGGGGATACTTGGGTCCTCAAGTGCTATACTATGGAGGTACCCTTTGGTCCTCAAGTGCCATACTATAGGGGTAGCCTTAGGTCCTCAGGACCTATACTATAGGGATACCCTTAGGTTCTTAAGACCTTGTACTGTGAGATTACACTTAGGTCTTCAAGGTTTATACCATAGCCTATAGTATAGGCCTTGAAGGTCTAAGGTTACCCCCGTAGTATAGCTTTTGAGGGCCTAAAGGTACCTTGATAGTATGGTACTTGAGGATCTAAGAGTACCCCGATGGTATAGCTCCTGAGGACCAAAAGGTACTCTCATAGTATAAGGCCTTGAGGACCTAAGGATTCCTCTGTACTATAGCTCTTGAAGGCCTAAAGTACACCTTTAGTACAGGCCTTGAGACCTAAGGCTATCCTTATAGTATAGCACTTGAGAACCTAAGGGTATCCATATAGTATAGGTCTTGAGGACCTAAGGCTACCACATAGTACAGGCCTTGAGGACCTAAGGATATCCCTATACTATGGCACTTGAGGACCTAAGGATACTTCCATAGTATAGCTGTTGAGGACCTAAGGGCACCTTTATATTATAGGGTGTGGGTGTGGGTGCGTGTAGGTGCGTGTGGTGCGGGTGGGCGATGTGGGTGTGAATACCAACGAGAGAAAAATAAGCGCACATCCACACCCACACCCTAGTCTCAATTTGACAAATATCGATCCCAAATGAGAGAGTTAATTTTGTTTTTTGTGTACTCAAAAAGTGAGTACACTCTAGAATCGGTCAGTGTGTCCGGCCGTCCGTTTACACGATAACTTTTGAAAGGAGAGTCAGATCACGATGAAATTTTCTACACAGTTTAGTCTTAACAATGTCTCGGTCGAGTTCGAAGATGAGCATGATCAGCCGAGTCATTCGTGAGTTATTGCAAAAATAGTCATTTTCCCCTATGGCTTCCTATGCGAAAATCGATCCATCTTGGCTTTCGTAAACAACTTTCCCTATCATAGTTAAATAAAACCCCAACTATTATATATCATTTGATAGAGAATTTCACGAGCTACAAAATGGTATATAAAACATAAAGTAGCAAGAAGGCTAACTCACCTATTACAAAGATAATTAAAGGGAAATGGGTTCCATTTTTGTCCACGATCTAATTGACTCATAATTCGAGCTCTATCTTCCGATCATAGAGTTGATACTTTGAGGTTTTCTGGGGCGGAGAACTCGAATCTGTACTCTACTTGCCTCGAAATACTATTGGTTGAGCAGTGACCAATAAAAATCAAGTTATAGGAAAAAACGACCTTGTTAGGGTAAATCAAGGCGAAGAGTTGAAATTTGAGCTCTATTCGCCTCCAAGCCCTATTGATGGATCAATAGTCAACAGAAATAAACAGTTTATAGGAAAGGTTTCCCAGTATAATTTTGATATCCACACATTCTAGGATGACTCATCGGTCTAATTCACTTTTTGAAGTACACATAACTCTCGGATTTAAATCCGAAGTTTCCGCATTCATTTTTTAAATGAAAAATGAATAATCCTTAGTACCTTTTTGATATTGACATGGATATATCTCCCCTCAGACAAAATCGTTTCTCTTCAAATTTGTCGTAATAGTAGTCCAGATTAAGATGAAGTTTTTGTGACAGTTTGATCTTGCTACAACGTTTCCATTGTGGAGATATAATCGCATTACTGCAATTCAGTATTTGTGAAAAAGCCAAAATTTTGGTAAAAAAAAGATATAGGTATTCACTTTGCTCATATTTATAAAATACGTCAACGGGTGTCAGAAAATTTTCAAACAAGAATAAAAAGCTGCTAGCGCAATCCCTTGCGGGATTAAAAATGCGAAACACGATGGACCTATTGTTACTAATTAAATGGACATCGTTTTGTTCCATTTCTTCAAGATAGATTTGTAGCTTACCGTTTATTTGATGCTTCAAAACTATAGTTTCTCTGCCACGGTCTGTGGGGGAGGGGGGCAAGGAGAGTGGGCCCAAAATTTCTACCCTATATGCTTCAACACTCCTTTCAGATCGTGTTTCACAAAATGTAGATCATTCGACGCTCTATTCAACTGCATATGATACAATTCTTTTCATATTATGAACTCTAAAAAATCGATGGCCCTTTTGAAAATCATCCTAAACAATATTTTTTCTTATTTTTGCATCAATTTCATACAGACATGTTTTCACTATAACGTCTTTTCAATAAGGCATAGCAAGATGAAAATTTTATGGTGAATGTATCTCACTTACTTCTACTAGCAGCCCAAATTTCATTGAATTTGGAGAACTTTTTCTAAAACGGCAGTGTCCTTTTATCGTCGATGGGCGGTACCCACAAAAAAATAACGCATAGATCGTTTGGGCTGAAACGTCTTTTATCAATAGGATAACTTGCCATATAGACTTAGAAAAAAATTCAGCTCAATCGATCCATGTCTTCTTGAGATATGTTTACTTAAAAATCATGTCGGACGGTGACCGTAGTAATTCGATATAAAAGTGTGATTTCAATATTTTTAAAATCGGCTTCCGGTCGTGGTTTATGCAACTGTCATCATTCATAGAAGAGAAATCCTATATGTGCAGACGGAGTTATCTCGTTGCTCTTGGAAAAGAGTTTAAAAGGTTTACTGTCGCTATAAGACGATCACATAGACTTTTTTTGTAGCTACCTCACTTGGGCTGCTTTGGAGTGCAACGGGCACGACTGTGGCTGGCACCGGAGTGGCGGGGAGTGCAGTTAGTTATATGTGGAGCCCCTGGCATATAGCATTGGATTCAAACGGTACCCTCTATGTCGCCGATCAGGGTTATAACAGAATTCAGAAATGGACAGTCGGTGGAGCGACAGGAACGATTATAGTTGGCCAGATCAATGGACAAGCAGGCGCTACGACTTATTATTTGAGTCAACCTTATGGTGTTTATATTGATTCGAGCGGCAATGTCTATGTTGCTGATACGGGCAATCATCGGGTTCAACTTTGGACTAGTAGTACACTCTCGATAACTACTGTTGCCGGAACTACCGGTAAGAAAAAGAGAGAAATAAAGAGACCCTTAGCTAATGAAAGATTTGTATCCATATGAATGATATCTCAATGGTTGGTCTTTCACAAATGTTGCCATCATTTGAAA
>CAJNOL010005272.1:0-12123 GCA_905250125.1 Rotaria sordida
AAAAGTAGTGGGTTAGAACTAAAATTTGATGTCTTTTAAAGTATATTCGTAAAACTTCACTCTGACTTACTGCTAGTTAGCTGTCAGCAAATATTCAAATTAATAATGAAAAAGATAATGTGCATCACGTAAAATAGACATTTTTTTCTCCTCTGTTATTCATAATTTGTTTAAGGAATACTTTGGAATAGTTTTCGTTTTGTATTATTATAGAGAATGCGATATTTTACAAATCATGACTTGAAATAATCTCGAAGAAAATAGCTACAAATATTTTTCAAAATGATGATTTTATTTATGTAACTTTCATTATTTAAGGTCTCTTCCTCAAAAGGTGTCAGTATTGATCGAAATGACCAAAATTAAGATAGAGAGATGTGAAGATAGTTCGTCACCTGTTCTTTCAAAGCCATAAAAAGTTTGTCTAAATACTTCTATTTTTCTAAAAATATTTCAAGATTTATCTAAACCTCTTATCTAAAGATCAGCAGTTTTTTAACAAACTAAAAAATATTTTTCATTTTTTAATATTCTGACAACCAATTATTGAGGATCTTCAATCAATATACATAAATGTTTTTTTGTTTATTCTTCAAGAGCATGTCAAGATGCAGCACATTACAGAGTTCTTATGTTTATTAAGTTTTGTTTTTTATTATATATACAGACACTTATTTTTGAGCTATTGAACTTATTCTAATTATTTCTAACGACATATATGAAGTGAAACGAACTACGCATTTTGTAGTTCAACCTTGATTCTACAACCTGTTATATAAAAAAGACTTCATTATAATTTGAATTGAGTTAGCTTTAATTAAAATTTTTTGATTTCTGTCAAAGATTTGCCTTAATAAATTAACTGTACTTGAAAAAGAAATATTCCGTGTATATATTTAGAGAAAGTGTGAAATTTTTATTCTAGTTAACTGCTTTGATTCTTTCTTGTATATAATAAACAGGCAAAAATCGAACAATGAATACTTTTTAAAGACCGGTTAATATGGGTTATCATCTAGTAAAATTTAAGTCTGATATAAAAATTTAGAAAAGGTACAACGTATTGTAAAATGTGTCCGATTCTTTAAATATTATTGAAAAAGTTTTTTTCAAAAGAAAACCTCACATCTAATGTAAAAAAAGGCAGTTCTTATTGTTGAAATAATAAATTAAAACTGAATAGAAAATGTTTGATTATTGAAAAAAATAAAAAATATTACATTCAAATTTTCCTTAATACACACACATTGATAAACTAGAAAAAAAGAAGGCATACGATTATGAATAAAGTCTTTTAATAAAAAAATAAACAATTTTTCTTTTTTTATTTTCATTCCCATATGGTTGAACAATAAAGTTGTTCAAGTGCTTCTAATATAATTTGAGATGTTTGTCCTATTGAATTAATGGTAATTAAATATTGATAAAGAAGTAATTTGATATCATCATTCATTGTAACAGTAGTTATTGTTGATGTTTCAGTTTTTGATGGTTTTTTTTTTTTTATAGATCTTTCAGTTATTACTGTTTGTTCAGTAGTTGTTGTAAATTGTTCCTAATATATTAAATAGACAAAAAAAAAATTATTTTACTATAACAATTTTATTTACATTATTTAAAAATAATTTCAATTAAATGATCAAGTGTTGTTGGTTTTTCATCTTTTATTCGTTGTATTATATTTCCCATAGGTATTAAAACTTGTTGTTGTATTACATTAAATAAATAATTTTCTAATTGTTCTGAACTATTCATTATTACAATAAATTTATTTGTTAAATTTTTAAGTTTAAAAAATATTTCATGAATTATTTGAACATTTAAATTTGGATGAATACTTTTAACAAATCAATCTGGTAAAGTACCATTTTTCAATAAGTTCTTCATGAATTGTATCAATATAAGTTATATTAATAATACTTTCAATAAAATGTTCAAAATCAAATTCAACTTCAGCAGCATAATATAAACTTTTACCTAATTTTTCATAATCAATATCACGCATAATAGCCGGAATAATTGCATCAGCATTAATATTTTGTCGAATTTTAAACATTGTTTCATTATTATTAATAACTAATAAAGCTACTTTAGTATAATTAACATCTTTAAATGTATTAGCAACCATTTGTTCAAGTACAGATCCTTTAAAACCAGCATTATCTTTTGATGGATTTTCAGTGAAGAGAAAACGTTTTTCTCGATGATGTTGATTTGGAAGTGATGATGATGAAGCACAATAATAGCGTATTGCAAGTTTATCAATTTCTGGTACAATAACTGTAATACTATTCGCTGTACGAAGAAAACCTATTTCAAGGCAAAGGAAATACAAGAAAAAAGCAAACAAAAGACGCATTGTCGAATATTATTATTATACACTATTTACCAAATGTATTGTATATATATACTGAGTATACACCGTACAGTATTTTCTTTTTTACCAATTATCTCTCAAATATTTACCAATTAGATGTAGAAGAATTTGTGTAGAATTATTGGTATGTTAACAACTTCTCAAAAAGAAATAGAATATGAATGCCAATCCTCAAATATGATTAGTTAAAGAATGATAATCTATTAGATAATTAGACATTACAATATATAATTTTTTTTTTTCGAAAATTAACTGAATGCCGAGTTAGAACAAACTTATTTGTGTAAATACAAAGATATGTATTTGTTTCATCTGACATCTTTCCATTAAGACAAAAGACTTTCATTCCATATTTTAGGTTTTCTTGAAGAGAAGTAATTTTACAATAGGTTGTTGAATGAATAGCTATCTGTTTTTTTTTTTTTTTTGAACTTACATTTTAATTAACTCTGAACTTTGTCTACAAAGAAAAGTTCAATTTTTATACTGAAACAAACATATTAGTTTTTTTATAATGATAAATAAGAGGATGATGCAAAAAAGAAAAGCCACAATGGTGTTTCATTCGATTCAGCTCAAAACACTGAACAAAGTTTCAATAGAACTTAAATCAAAGATTAAAGATAGTATATCAACATCTCACGATTTGCTTCGAGAAGTTATCACTAAAGCATTATTCAGTGTTAATAGAAATTATGAAACAGCATAAAAACTTAATAAAAATTGAAAAATCACAACTTTAAATTGTCAAACTCAATAAAGACTTCAATTATGAAAATGATTTTCTTGTATTTAACTAATCTGTTCTTTATGTAAGACTCATCTGCCAGTGTATCACTTCATTATCTGTAGTTTAGGAAAAATAACTACACATTTCTTTTTTTTTTTGTTATTACAATTATTATGCTGAAAACATTACGTTTAAACTTGAATCTCTTGAAAAAAATTCTTAAATTGTGTTTACATGTCTATGTCAATCAATTACACTTTCACACTTAAAATTACTATTGACAATAGTTCATAGAAGTTGCATAGAGTCTATAAGGTTTTATTATTTTCTTTTCTAGATGAAAACATCAAATGTTCATTTATTAGTTACGTGTGACAATACTGTACTAATGTAATCAGTACTTTTTCCTATTTAATTCAAAGAAATACATAGAGAATAAGCATTTCATATCATTAACTATAAACAATTATTAACTAAGTCTTTATCAAAAAGAAAATAATTAATTAAATACACCGATAAATGATAAATTACATCTTCACTTTGAGAATTCTTATAAAAATATATAAATTTATAGATAATTCTATCCACTCAGATCATACTAACATAATATTAACATAAAATAAAGACATTTGGGATGTCTTTAGTGATCATTTTCTCATAATATAAAGCTAAGATTATTTTCAAAAATCATAGAATATATTGATCATGATTTAATTTAAGTCTTTCATAAACAATCATAATATAACCAAAACTAATATTTCTTCCATTAATTTATAGATTAATTATTATGAATTAGATGAATAATGCAATTGCTCTGATTGAAATTATTATTTCAAATATTTCCTGATTGTCAAATAACAAATGTCGACAAAATACATTATCGATTATGGTTTTAATAAATATTTTTTTTAATTACGATACGAAAGGAAAACAGATTATATAAAAAAAAATAGTGAAAATGTTCAAATTCATGGAAAATTAATAAACGGAATAAGAACTGGTGTTTGCTTTCGATAAATATGATAAGTTGGATCGTTTCCATATATTTTCATAGCTTGTTTTTCTAATATTGTTATACCAGTTAAAAATGAAATGATTAATGTTACAAATATTGGTGAAAATATTTGAAATAAACGTTCATATCCAACAAGTATATGTGATGATGATATATAAAGACCTAACCATGTAGATATTTCACCAAAATAATTTGGATGTCTAGAATATTTCCAAAGTCCTATATCAATAAATTTACTCTAGAAAAAGAAAATATTATTTAAATAAAATAAATAATTAAATAAGAAACTTTATTATTTGGATTATTTTTAAATGACATTTTTTGTTTATCAGCTATAATTTCAAAAATAAAAGCAAATAGCCAAATACTCCAACCAATATAATCAGTTTTTATTAATGGTTTATCAATTTGTTTTTGATTAAGATAAAATGTTGGTAAAAGTGTCATAATTACCCAAATATCTGTTCGAAAAAAAAAAGATAAACAATTAGTATTTAAATAAATTCTTTTGTAATTGTTTAACCTTGCATCATCCAAGTAATAAATAATTTAAATGGAGAATTTCGCATATGATCAAAACGTGAATCTTTACCAGTTTTTAATATCCGATAGAAAAGAAATATACCTAATCTAAATAATAGAATGAAACGAATTATAAATGATCTATAAAATATGAAAATAGTTTTAAGAATCAGTGGTTTTTTTTTTGCTTAGTTTAAAATATAGAAAATATTTTTTTTCTAGAAAAATCTCTTCAATCAATGGTTTTATCTAAAGAATAACTGTAAAATCGATAAATAAATACCGTGAGAGTAAAGAACAACAAACTTCTCTTAATCATTTTTGTTTATTTTAAAAATAAAACAAAAATAAAAATAAAAAATGTCCATTATTTATTTAAAAAAAACTGAAAATCTTGTTGTAATGCTTCAACAAACAATTCATATTTACGTATCTGTTTATCACTAACTGATCGTCGAGCAGATTTCATAGCTTCTTCAAAATCTTCACGACGAATTTCTGGTACTGGTGCTGGTTGATCAGAATTCATTGTTGTTGTATCTCTTGTAGCTAATAAACAAGCTTGTTTGCACATTTTTGTTAAATCAAGACCACTAGCAGCCAAATAATTTATATCAACATCTTGAACCACCATTAATTTTGTTAAAGTTTCTATAATATCAACACGTGATTGCTAATCTGGTAATGGAATATAAATTAATTGATCCAGACGACCTAAATGAAAACAAAAAAAATTGTAGTGTGCTAAATAAAATAAATAATTTTTCATTTTCTTACCTGGTCGAAATATAGTTGAATCGATAATATCTGGTCGATTAGTGGCACCAATAATAAAAACATTCTTCTTTATATTGATACCATCTATTTCAGTTAAAATTTGATTAATGGCACGATCAGTTACACCACTACCATCGTCAGCACTATCGCCATGAGATTTAGCTAAAAACAAAAAACAAAAAGTTCTCTTTATTGCTGTTCTTTTTATCTTACCAATTACATCTAATTCATCAATAAAAAGTACGCATGGTGCTGCTTGACGAGCGTTTATCAAATATATCACGGACAGTAGTATCTGATTCACCAAACCACATAGTTAATAACTGAGAACCTTTTACCGAAATAAAATCTGCTCCACATTCAGTAGCCATAGGTTTTGCTAATAATTTTTTACCTAAAATGAAATATTAAATAATGATCAAAATAGAAGAAAAAAATCGATATCAACTTACCACAACCAGGTGGCCCATAAAAGAGAATACCACTTGATGATATTTTATCAAATTCGATAAATTTTTTCGGATATCCCGCATTATATTGAATATGTTTTTGTAATTCATGTTTAACATTTTTTGAACCACCAATATCGTCCCATGTTGTTGTTGGTTTTTCAACAACTATTTCACTTAAAGCTGATGGATTTGATTGATTAAATGCCAATCGAAAATTGTCTTGTGTAATAGTTAATGAATTGAGTACTTCAACATCAATTATATCTTTTTGAAAATTCATAACATCTTTTTTTTTCTTTTATTTGTTGTACAACAGCTTTTGCAAATAATGATGCTAAATCTGCACCAACATAGCCATGCGTGTCATTAGCAATTTGTACAAGATCAACATCATTTAATTTCATATTTCTTGTATGAATATAAAGAATTTCTAAACGACCAGCAGCATCAGGAATACCAATATCAACTTCTAGATCAAAACGACGAAGTGCTGGATTAACTGAATTTCGTTGATTTGTTGCTGCCATAACAATAACATGTGAACATTGTTTAACACCATCCATTAATGTTAATAATTGTGATACAATACGACGTTCAACTTCACCATGTGTTTTTTCATGTTTTGGTGCAATTGCATCAAGTTCATTAATAAAGATAATAGCTCGAGAATTCTAAAAACAAATATAGAAATAGATTTTAGAAAAGATGTGCTCAATTTTTAAGTTAAAATGAAAGTAAAATTTCCTGTTTCTATAGACTAAACATTTATTATATCATAAGAAAGAATAGACAAGGACTCATTTGCTTAGATCATAATCTTCTTCGAATATGATTGAAATGAGTAATTTACAGATTCAATAGATTTTAGAAAAGTAAGTTTCTTTAATTCCCTTTGTTGGTCATATATTTTAAAACTATTGAGATTTAACCTGATCGAATATTTTTGCTCATAAGAATACTTAGAAAACATTTCTTTAAACTGATGCTAAAAAACGTAATATTACCTTTTCAGCTTCTTCGAAAGCCTTACGTAAATTTGATTCTGATTCAACAGCTAATTTCGACATAATTTCTGATCCATTAATTAAACAGAAGAATGCACCTGTTTCATTAGCTACAGCACGTGCAATTAAAGTTTTACCTAAAATTAAAATACAAAAATTACTTAATATATTTCTTTTAATAAAAATATTTTATTTTTATCATACCTGTGCCTGGTGGTCCATAAAGAAGAATACTACGTGGTAGTTTAACATCAACTGTTTTCTATAGTTGTGGATGTATTAATGATAATTCAACCATTTCTTTAATTTGTGCTAATTGTTTTCTAACACCACCAATATCATCATAACCAATTTTATTTAAAGATATTTCTTCTTCACCTTTAATTGGATAACAATGTATAACTGTAGCTGGTGTAACAATACAGGAAGGACTTGGTTCAGTTTCAATCACTTTAAATTGTACAGCATGCATAGCTGCATGAACAATAAAAACATCACCTTCATGTACTAGTCGATTAGATTCATTAAAATATGGTTTTAAATAAAGTTCAACTAAATTTCCTGTTATTCCTTGTACAGTATCATCAATTGGTAAAACAAGTATACGTGTACCATATTTAATATCTTGACAACGTTCAATTGAAACAATATCACCTAATTGTACACGTAAATTGTTGTGTACAAAACAATTCATTTGAATTATATTATCTGCATACGCAAGACCATGTTTAACGACACAAATTCTTTAACGTTTTTTACCTTTGACTATTACAATATCATTCTTCGATAATTTAAATTGTTCTATTTTTTCATATGATAATAGAATATTATCCTCGTTTGTATGACCTACGATTAATTTATCAACGATTATTTTTTAATCTAAAAAGATTATATTAAATATAAAACTAGACATTTTCTTTCTTTTCTTTTCGTTTTTTTTTCTGATGTGATATATTAGATGATATATGTTTTCATTTGTTGTTATCCTTTCTTCTTACTTTTAATCCTAGTTTATTCTGATCATATATATGTTGCTATTTTATTGAAAACAAGTTAAGAATCAGTTTTGACTGGCATCTATCACACATAACATCATTTGTTCATGCAATAATATATAGTTTCAATCAGTCATGTCTTTTTCTTTTCTTGGTTGTTGTTTAAATCAAATTATTTTTATTTCTTATTCTTGAAAAAAAAAATGACATAAGAAAAGGGTTATGATTCAAAAACTAATGGTGATCATAATGATAAATATTTATTTGATATAGATTTATTACAACCAATATTAAAAGAATATTCAATAAAAGATCCAAAACTTTATGATAATATTTATGATGAAAAATATTTAATTCGTCCATTAAAAATCTCTGATTATGATCATGGTTATATTGAATTACTTAGTCAATTAACTGAATTTGGTACAATTACATATGATGGATATAAACAACGTTTTAATCAATTAAAACAATATTTAAATACATATTATATACTTGTTGTTGAAGATATTAATTGTAATAAACAAATTATTGGTACTGCAAGACTTGTTTGTGAAAAAAATTTATTCGTCAATTAGGTATACGTGGTAGAATTGAAGATGTTGTTATAGATAATCGATATCGTGGACAACAACTTAGAAAATTACTTATTAATTTATTAACAAAATTTGCACAAGATAAATGTGATTGCTATAAAATATCATTAGAATGTAAAGATCATTTAGTTAGTTTTTATCAACAATTTGGTTATAAACATGAAGATAAACAAAATTTTGTTATGTCAGTGTTTTAAACATTTATCAATTAATCAACAATAAGAAAATATTTCAAATAAAACACTTCAAGAGCATGCTAATCTTTTCAATGCTTTTCTCATTTTCGTTTTTTTTTCATTTATACCGGTGCATTGTATACCTTTTATCATTTTTTATTTATTTAATGAATCTCATACAAGTTTTGTTTCTCATTTAAAAAAATATATATATACATTCATCAAGGGGATTATAAACGAAATAAAGAACAAATCATATTGTAGATTGAAAATAAAGATCATGCGATATCTACAGTTTCGACGTACACTCTACAGTCTAACTGGCAAATAGGTATTTATTTAATGATTTTCATATTCACTATTTCATTGAACAGTGTAAGCATTAGCAGATCTAGCAGTTCGCCTACCATCAATCACTCTACATGAATTTTTTATTCTTGGTAGAAATGAAAAAAAAAAATCACTTTTCCAGTTTTATTGCTTCAAAAGTCGTGTTTTTTGTTTTTATTACGACCACTGACATCTCATTGATATTTTGAATCCGTGACTCTCTTTAAAATAACTTTTGAACAAATCATCAATCCTTCTTCCAGACATTTTCTACTTCGAGACACTTCTGATCATCATATGTTAGAAAACATTAATTTGATAAATAAGTCCCTTAAATTATTTTGACTATGGTGCATATTGAAATATTTTGTTCTGAAACTAAAATTCAATAGAATTATTTCTAATAAATGGATAGGCGTTAAATAAAAAAAAAAAGGAAATAAGTAAAAGGTTTTATTTCTAAACCTATAGAATGAAAAACAAATAATTCAATAAAACTTCTTTTACATCTTGTTTTTTATTTTAGCCAAAATGTTCAGCAATAGAACGAACAAAAGAAATTGAACGACATTGGATACCAAAATTATTTGATGAACAGGAAAAATATGAATCGAATCAAGTAAGGAAAACTGATTTTCTTTTTTTTTATTTAACATTAATTATTTAAATAAAACAAAAGGAATGATAATGATGATAAAAAGCAAAAAATGTATGTTCTACCAATGTTTCCTTATCCATCTGGTCGTTTATATATGGCTCATGTTCGTGTATATACTTTAAGTGATACATTAGCACGATATTATCGAATGAGAGGTTATAAAGTAAGTTTTCTAATTAATTTAATCGATGATATTTGCTTTTTTTTATTTATTAAATATAAAATAGGTTATTCATTGTATTGGCTAGGATGCATTTGGTTTACCAGCTGAAAATGCTGCTTTTGAGCGATGAGAAGAACCAGAAGAATGGACACAAAAGTAAAAATATTTTATTAGATAAATTAAATTCTAAATTTATTTTTCGTGTTTTATTCTTGATAAAAATATTGCATATATGAAAGAACAAATAAAACAACTTGCTTGTAGTTTTGATTGGAAACGAGTTAATGGAATATTTTTTCTCTCTAATTATTTGTTTTTTTTTTTTTTTAATATTCAATAGGAATTATCAACATGTGATTCAAATTATTATAAATGGACACAATATATTTTTTTAAAACTTTATCGTGAAGGATTAGTTTATCAAAAAAAGATTAAATTAATAAAAGAAAACAACTAAAAAATAATAATTTAATTAATTAATTAAAAAAACTTTTGCTTATATTTTAGGCAGCTGTTAATTGGAATCCAATTGATCAAACAGTTTTAGCTGATGAACAAATTGATGAAGCTGGTCGTTCATGGAGATCAGGTGCAATTGTTGAAAACAAAATTCTTAAAACAATCTTTTATTCGTACTCGTGCATTTACATAGGTAAATAAATAAAATAAATACAAACATTTCTCATTAATAAAAATAATGTGATAAGAAATTGAATATTTACATATCGTATATATGATCTTAGTCGTCCGAACGATGATTCTATTTATTTAAAGAATCGGGATCATTATTTTATTCCGCCCACCTTTGCGTATTTTTTAATAGAATAGACAAATTTTCTTCTCTCAATGTACGTGTATATATGCGTTTATTTATTATTGGTATTTTATTTTTCTTCATCTATTCCTTTTCTGACTTTTTCTTCTACGGAATAATAATGACAATAATGCCTTGTCTATATCTTTTAATAATAATTATTGTACTGGATAAAACAAATGGTATACAAAAAGCATTTTATTCATCAAAAACACCATATAAACTACCATTATTAACATTAAATTTACCATTACCACCAGCCGGATTTGAATCAGTATGTGTACAAATTCTTGCTCGACATGGTTGTCGAGCATTAGAAGGTCGAAAATATGATAAATTAACAATGACATTATGGACACAAGCAAAACAAGAAGAAGTATTAACTGAATATGGTAGAAAATTGGGAGAAAATTTACAAGAATTTATTGCTATTAATGATAAATTAGGGTAAGTATTTATTTTATATTTTTTAATCTTTAATAGAATTTTTATTTATATCATCTTATTAAATAGACGTGGTGAATTATCTGGTCTGGGTAAAATTGAACATCAAGGTCTTGCAAATCGTTTAATTGAACAACTTTCAGCATTATTTTAAAAAATTCTTTTAAGTGATTCTTCAAATCGTATTCAAGTTGTTACTAGTGGAAAATCTCGTACAATAGCAAGTTTAAATACATTTATTGAAGGTTTACCATCAACATTAACTTCTTTAATTGATTACGAACCAGCAAATCAAATTTTACTTTATTTTCATGATAATAATAAATATGAAACATATTATAGAAAAGATAGACAATTAAAAAATAAAATTCGTTCAATTGAAATGCAATTATATTCAAAACAGATGGCACGTAATCTACTTGAACGTTTATATAATGTATCATTTGTTGATAGACTTGCTAATAGATATAATACAATTATTGATAGTGAATTAGGAAAATCAATAAAAAATGAAGTAGATGCTGTTCGTATGTTTCATGGATTATATTTAACTGGTTCAAATTTACGTGTAGAAGGTGTTGAATCTTTATTAGAAAAATATTTTCTTTCAGATGAATCAGCTTGGTTTGCTTATCTTCAAGATGCAAAAGTAAATATTATTTAATTAATATTTAAAGCAAGAAAAAACAAAAAAAAAAAAGAAATTTCTAAACAAAATTTTTTTTTGTTTTCCATTTTCTTTGTTAGGATTATTATGAAAAAGGTCCAGCATTTTTAAATCGAACAATAACATATGATATGGCTCAAATATTACTTGATGATTTTTTTCTTCATTCAACACAATGTTCACAAATTGATTTAAAATATTTTCTTCGTGCACATTTTGCTCATGGTGAAACAATAATTCCATTTGCAGCTCTATTACAAATACCTATATTAAGTGATAAATCCACACCATTTAATGATACATATACATATAACGGGTGGATCGAAAGTTTTCGCACAAAATGTTTGTTCATTTTTGGCCTGCTTGAAAGTATTTCAGATGAGTCAAAAACTATGGGTTAAGA
>CAJNOL010005274.1:0-12119 GCA_905250125.1 Rotaria sordida
TTATTTTATTTTATAAATTGGTCTAAAAATATCTAGAAACATTTTTTTTAATGTTTTCAAAATGAATAAAAAACAAGCAAAGCATTAATGACGAGCTCTAAGTATCGAACTGTTCGCACAAATAAATGAGTTGAATATCATTGAATGAATAATTATATATTTTGTACATAATATTTCATGATATTTAATTAATACTTGGAAATCTTCATCACTTTCTGTTTTAACACTACTTTAATAAACTAATTGTCATTAAACCTTAACAATTTACTTTAATATACTCATATAAAGATAAAAAAAAATCTCCTTTCATTCAATATCATATTTTTGTTGTTTTCAATCAAGACTGGGTACACACTTTATTACTTAATTGACTTTTTGCGATGTAAATGATCAGCAAAATACTAACATATATCAGAATATGTTCTTTGCCTCCCCCAAAATCTGTTTTTTTTTTGCAAAAATATTTCTAATGAATTTCAAAATGATTGACTCATGCGAAAATCTAATCAAACAGTAATAGCAAAGAATAATTTAAATATCTATTTCAAATTATGGAATTCTTTATTTTCATTAACAAAAAACAAAAGAGATAAACTTCAATAGAAAAGAATTTTAAGATTTTCTTTTATTTTGACGATGTTGAGGGAACTAATAGAACCGAATCACTATCATTTTTTGTTTGATTTTGTTTGATATCATCAACTAACTTGTTTGCCAACAAATTAGAAATCTTATGATTACGTCGTAAATGTTGTTTTAATTGTTGAAGTATAATAAATCGAGGTTGACATGTTACAGTTACTCTATTTTGTCCATTATATTCTGATGAATTAATTTGTCCACAACAAATTGGACATGGGACTTTATAAAAATGATTAATTACATTTTCGTTTTCATCGAATAATTTTGTTATTTTAGGATCTTGACCGTCAACAACAGCTCGTACTAAACGTTGAGCATAAACTTTTTTTAATCGATGCTTTTGAATGAAATGATTATATAATTCGAATTGACGAGTTTGTTCATGCTTACAAAATTCAATAGAATGATTTGCTTCAGTAAGACCATATGCTCCATTAAATGTTAATGGACATTTACGAAAAATTCTTCTATATGGTTTTTGTTTAGGTTTATTTTCTTCATTTACATGTTGATCCTAGAAAAAAAATGTATAATGAATGTTTAAATATCATGCAGAATTCATAATTTAAACATATACAAAGGACAATCAGCCAAGTCTATGATAGATACCTTTATAGTGTTGACTTTAATTTAGAATAGCATAGCAATATCGAGAAGGATGAGGAATGATATTCATTCTTTCTGATTTCATATGAAATTTAAACTGAAAAATGAGGTATTATATATTGAAATTTTCTACTTTTTTGTGTACAAAATTAATTTCAATAGTTAATTCGTATTCTCGTTAAATACTTTGAAGAATAAATCTATGAGATATGAAAATTTCACACATTAGAAAAGCAGTACATTGTTCTCTGAGAACTTCATCGATTCAGAAATATGCTGTTCTAAAGAACTTGTAGTAAATATAGCGCGTTTTTTTTTATTTACTATCAATATTCTAATTTAAATAAAAAAAAGTTTCCAATCCAAATGCAAAGCTGTAAGGAGAAACAAATGCAACTGTCCATAATTCAACAATTGACTTCATCTTTAAAATTATTTTTACCTCAATTGAATTCGTTGTTTCGCTAAAAAAAAATATGCAATCGGTTTCGAATCTTTTCTAAAAAAAAAGAAACTTACTCCATTGAAACAGCATCAATAGAATCATGATTGATATCTGTTGAATATTCATCATCTTAAACCAATCATGTTTAGTTTTTCCTTTTAAAGTTAAAAATTTTGACTTACCTTTTGAGATTCTCAATTCTTCTGTTACATCTAAACATCCAAAAAAAACTTATATTTTGGAGGCTTTTATTATCCTACGAGGCAACTATATGACTCGCTAAGAATAAAATTTATTCAAAAATAAGTTAATCAAATTACATTTACAGCGAAAAAATGCTCATTCATTGAGATATTAAATTTGTAATAAATAGCCACTGGCTAAAATTTACTTGGAAATAAAATCTCTCGATAAATGGACGTTATTTTTTTTTTACAGCTGAAACTTTCCAAATATTCTGAGTTATCAAACTTAAGTCTATGGATACTTGTAGATCGATAATTCGGTAGAAAAGTCATGACTTGCTTCATTAACTACAACTACTTTTACTAAGGGTTCGACCGAAATAAACAAATATATTTTAGAAAGAAATTTCATTTTACCGTTTGAATTCATGTTTTCCTTATTACATTTGCAAACACAAGAACAATATTTAGTTTCTAATAATGACGATTCGACTTTCACTGTGATTTCTTCTATAACAAAAAAAAAGAAAAATATACAAAATAAAATCTGATTATATAATTTAGTTTTTACCTGAACGATTTGATGCTATTGTTTGATTAATTTTTTCGATAATATTTTTTAGTTCATCTATTGAACTGCTGGGTTCGTCAAAAATTTTTTTTGCTTGTTCAACCAAATTTTGTTCACGTTCGATAATTAGTTTCAGTGTATATACAACTGTATTTAATTCATTACGAAGATTATCTAATCGTTGTTTATTTTCTTTTACTATTTCAATATGTTTACTCAAATGATAAAAACAAACAAGACGTAAACAACAATGACATTCATATAATTCTTTGATTTCATTATCACATGTTAGATCGGTACATGGACCTTTTTCGGGCATTTCTGAAAAAAAAACAAAGTAAACAATCTGCAGTATTATTTGATATATAGTGTTTATCACGACCAACGAAATGACTAACAAACACATAAATAGGAAAGAAAAAGAATCGAGGACAATGAATGCTATCATTCTTCGTTTTATCGAATAAAATAATTTTCCTTTTAATCAATGATTCATCGTATGACTTTCACAACAAAATTCACTGATAAAAGTAAACACTAAAAGAAATGATTGTGAATATTTCGTTATAATAACAATCTTTTAAAAAATGGATTTTCATATTTTAGGAAAAGGTTATTATCAATAGTTCAAGAAATAAAGATTTCAATGTGTTCAACAGATATTTCATGATTCAATCAAGAAATTATGTCATATAAATTATGTTAACCTATGTAATAGATACAAAAGTACACGCAGAGAATTCGAATATAAAATATAATGCTATTCTTTGAATTCACAGCGTATGTTTTTTTGTGATTGGGGAAAGAAAAACAATCGAAAATCAGAAATCTCGAAGTGTAAGTGAATCACAAAATTCAAAATATAGAAAATGTTGAATAAGGAATGAGATTGTTGAAAAGTTTTCAATATTGCATTTGTTATCAATTCGCTTTGTTAAATGAAGATATATTTTAATCTTTTTCTTTATCTTTAATGTAAAAATAAAATAAGATGAAAAATTTATTATTTTTTCAATTCAAATGTACGCGATGACAGAATTTTGAGGTAGACATAAAATAATGAATTTATGTTTGATGTTTTAGATATTTTATGATTAAGAAAGACAGTTCTTGTAAATATTCTGGAATATCGATTTCTGCATTATATAGCATGTATTCAATGACTCCAGTTGAATATGTATGAAATCGAAAATACAGATATTCTCAATCTCATTTTCTTAGTCTAAATCTCTGATAAGGATAAGCTTTAAAAGACGCAGAAACTATGGTGGAAAATATCTTCGATCAACTGAAAATATTCAGTGCATTAATGGATTTCACTATTATCTACAAAAATGTTCGGATATTGCTGACGAGAAAAACTCCATAACGTAGGGTTTATACATTGTAAGCATTCATTTCAATTAAAGGGTATATGTTCTCGATACGAATACTTCCATTATGAACCTAAATGTTGCAAAAGTTTTGAAATTTAATTCAAACATCGCCTGTTCATTCTTCCCGCATAAGTTTTCTCCGTTTTATTTCTATCGTTATTCCACAAACATAATATCAAAGAATTCGAAGAGCACCTGTATAGAAGATATCTGTGGAAGAAGGTTTCCAAGTTTTTTTGCAAACACCTGTAATTCATCATATTAGTAATAGACTAAAAATTTATTTTATTAAAAACTCTTCACAAAAGATTATTTGACAAATGATGCTTACATTGAGGGTATTGTTCATATCAATAGCTTACATCTTTATTTATTTTTTGAATATACGGATTAACATTTGGAAGAACAAATAAGTGGAGACAGGCTAGTATTCATATAATTCTCAACTGGATATATCTAAGAATTTTCTTCAAAGACTTTTAAAGTGTTACACCTCCCTCCCGTTTTGGGAGTTGATTTGTGCCCTGACTTATTTACGAACAACTGATATAATCTATATTATATTACTTAATTGATCCCTAACATGCATGTCCTTCTACGATGTAGAACACAAGAATTGTTTATTTGATCATCAATGTCCCCACCATACATAATATTTTCCATCAATGGCTTTTGTAGAATAGTTATCAAAAACTTCTCGTGATTGAATCAAATCTTCCAACTCTCCAATCCACCTTGGACTTGCGCTAAAAATACATAATGAAAATAGATGACGAGTAGTTTCCTTTATTTCTGATAATAGATAATAAACAGTTGCATCAAGAGATCGACGAGAATAACCGAATGAAATATATTGTACTTGAGGGCAAAGGTTAATTAATACTTCCATCATCTTCTTTGTATAATCACCTTTAATAATGATATTTTTTATTTGATTTTGTTTCGATACTAATTGAAAAGATTCACTATCTTATATTGACAATAAATCTTTGGGAGAATCTTTTATATGTATCCATGTTAATGTATGAATATTGGGTGTAAATTGTATTATATTGATTAACATATCTAATTCTGAATAAATATTATTCATATTTAATTTAGTAAGCCGTATCAACGAAATAGTCCGACGAAGACTATCAGTTAATTGCTCCTCATAATCAACAATACACTTTTTAGAGAAAGTTAGTTCAGTTGCGTTTGGAAAGTATTTGGAACAATTGTTAAGCGCATCTACATCTTTGATCGTAACATGTTGAACTAAATCAAGACGAGTTTTGTCATAACACTTACACTTGACGGCATTTGCCTCACGACTCAATGAAAAGTATTTTTTTCTGAAAAACCAAACATGAAACTGATATTCATTAATTAAAATCTTTACCTATATGGACGAATAGAACAAAACATTTCATGCAAAAACTCTTCAGACATCGGTACATGAGTAAAGAATCGTTGTCGTATATGTGGCAATGATGATATATAAGGATCATAAACAGATTGATAAATTTTTACAATATTGTCACAGAGTCCTAGTGTTGTTTCATGAACATCGACAGCATGCAAATGTCGTATATAAGGTAAAATAGATTTTTCCCATGTCTCAAAATGGGTCGAATATCGCGTTGACGAAACATGTAATACTTTAATTTCATGAGAATATTTTTTGATAAATTCTTTAATACATTTTTGTGGTAGACGATTTCCTGTGACAGAAATACGTGTTGAATTATTTAATATCATTAGAAATATGACTGCTTCTTGTGAGAAATATTCAGATCGATATGTTATTGATAAACGACGAATTTTTGGAATACATGATAAAATAATATTAACTTCATCAAGATCAACGTTATCAATAATAACAAAATGTTGAATAGGACTTGATAGATTAGGAGACAAAGGTAATGGTCCTAATGGAAGATTTTCTTCAAAAGCAATTTTACAATATTTTAATGCTGGTAATTGAAATATTTGATTATATATAGTCATTTTATTTGAACCATAACCAACATGAATAGATAATGAAGAGAGATTAGGTAAAGAAGATAAATCAATAAGAAGATGTTCAAGACATTTTGATTCCATTTTATCCAGAAGAAGTGTTCGAAGTTGAGAACATTTTGAGATATTTTCGATTAATGAAGAAAAGAAATCAATAATGAATATATCTGATAAATGAAGGGATTGAATTTGATGTTTATTCGGTAGGATGAACTGATTATAATAATGTTGAAATGTTGATTTAGATAAATATGCAATACCCATTTCAATTGAAAGATGTGAATGTGTACAAAGATTTTGAAATCGTGTATTAAGATTGAAAAAATCTTCATAGATATGATAACCATCAAGATAATCAAAAACTTCGTAGATAAGTTCATTGGAAAGATCTTCGAAATAAGTATTGCAATTTCTTAAAAGAAAAAAAGAACTCTGTATATGAAACACGAAATAAATGTCGTTACTAATAAAAAGACAACTGATTTAAGCCAATTATTTCATATAATCGATACTATGCTAAATTCATTACCCACAACTAATGTATATTTATATTAGTTTATCAATAAGTTAAGGAGGAAATAGAAAAATTCTGAATTTCGTCGTTTCTCTGTTGCTAGAAAATCATCAGTTTCTCTTTTAGTAATTTATGAGTGTATATGATGAATTTCACCGTTATAACTTTCAACTGTCTGTCGTTGTGCATGGGGATGAAAGTCAAAATGTTTACTCATATACTTCAATACTCGTTTCAGTTCATGTCTACGAAAGCTTTACTAACTTATTTTTATTGATTGACGTTGCTAAGCCAGAAGTGCATTGCAACTTTTCTGTTGCACCATCATTATCATAGTTATCCGTTGAATTGCATCGTTGTCGTTTTCTTCCATTCATATTGAAACCTTCACAACTAGTTATAAAAAAAACTTTATATTGAATGACATATGCAGATTTCATATGTTTGTGCAATTACATTGCAATATTTTTGTCACTTAGAATAGAAAAGAGAACAAAAATCTTTCATAACAACTAGAAGAAAAAGAAAAACACATGTCTTATGAGTGTATGCGACGAAGCAAAGTCAATTGAGGAAGATTCGAAAAAATTCAAATGATGGTCTCAATAACATTTGGAAAGCGTTTGCAAAACTCTAATAGTTCTTCAACAGTAGCATGTCGGATTAAATCAAGAACAGTCTCTCGACGACATTTATATTTCCATGAATAGAAATTACTGATCAATGCAAAGAAATTTCTTCTTCAACAGCAAAAACCTAATCTATATCAGAGACCGAAAACGAACCGATCCGAACCGGTTTTTTGAAAATGCGCTCGAACCAAACCGAATCGAACCCGAACCGTTTCTTGAAAAACGATGTCGAACCGAACCGAATCGAACCGATTTTTGAAATTCGAGTAAATGTAAATAAACATAGAAGAAAAATAATTGGTTGATCTATCATTAGAGGTGTAAGCCGACGTCTGGATCGGCGGCGACGGCTCGAAAATTAAAAATTTTTTTGGCCTATCGGTGGCGGCTCGATTTTTTCCTATAACATATCATTCAGTAATAAGTAGTTGACTTGACTCATTATCATTTCTTTCTCATTCCTATCTTGAAGTTATTCAATATTTATCTTCCTATAAGTTATTTAACTCTACTTGTTATTCTAATGGCGACGACGGATTCTTCAATTTCTCATTCGTCAATCCAAAGTTCATCATTACGGTCTATCTCGAATTCATCTTCAAATTATACTTCGGATTCCATCAAATTACTATTAAAGCGTGATAATACGGATTATAAAGTTATTTCAAACCAAAGTAAACGTGTTTCAGCTGCATGCTGGAAAAAAAATGGATATGAGCTTTCTAGATAAAAAGTCATCTGATAAAGATGAATATATTGCAATTCCTGGCTTTGCATCATATTTCAAATGCTTCGAAACTTATCGATATGTTGATTCAAGCATTACTCATATCAGTTCTCAGAGATGTCTTAATTTACCACCATCAAATTATACAGACGAGTGATCGTTACATACAGCCATGATGCACAAACGTAGTACACTTTAGAAGCCTTTCTTGTTATGAGCAGACGATATCTGAGTTAAATCGAACCGAACCGAACTCAAACCGATTGCTTTGAGAATGCACCCGAACCGAACTAATTTTCGACTACATTTGTCAGGAACATCTTCCATCGCTTCTCGGTTGAATTGTTTCACTTCGTTTATATAGGGTTTTCTTTCTCATAAATTATGACTCTTGGTCAATTTTCCCATTCGCAATCACATTCATTGTCTGACATTCATCCTTAAATGACAACGGACAAAATGATAAATGACTTGCGTCAGTTGACTCAGCTTCGACGTTTGGACATTATCAATCTTGAGCTTCAGTCATCGTATATTAACAGCATTTCGCCCTTATTTATGTTGACTCATGTCAGCGCTCAGATGGTACAGACGATATCAATTGGTCAAATGTACTACCAGTGATATCATCGCCCTGCAATGGATAGTGGATTTTTCTCAAAGCTACTGTGGGAACATACACCTTGTCTTCAACGTCTGTTAATGGATCGGATAGATAGGTATAATGATGAGCAGCTATTATTTTGCTTCCATAGTTAGAAATATTGGAATATTCTTCAATCATTCCACATATTTTTCAGAAAATCTTGTTCAACATATGCCAAACTCGTGTTAGCTAACAATTCAAATACGGTGTCTTTATGTCGATGAATCTCAATGGGAAAAGATGATCATGGATTATTTATCGAATTCTCGATTCATATCGAACTCGTTTTAGGATCGACGAATATCCATAGTTTGTTCGATGTCATTGGGATACATGTCTCGATTCCATATATTATTGTCTTTACACTCTATCCTATGGTTTTGCTGAATATATTGCCATTCTGATTCTAATACATTCGCAGATTTTCTCCAATTTCAGTTTTTCAAATATTGAACACCTTTATCTTAGTCTTTCGTTGAAAAAAAATTTTTTTATCTAGCCTATCAACACGTGATCGATTGACTCCATTGAGTTTATGGCTCTTTACCAATGATTTCGATCAGTCTCAATTGCAAGTCTTGTTAGACAACGTACCTCGACTTTATTTATTACGGTTAGACACATTGCAACCACTATCATATCTATTTCCACTTAAAATTATAAATAAATCAGTTCATTGACTTGCTTTCTCACGTGATAATACATCTTTCTAAGAATCGACATGCATTGCATTGAATAATACACCGTTAGGTGTCCATTGCGAAGTTCTTTCCATCGGAATCGACAATCGATCTTGTCAATCATATGAAAATTCTTCGGACGTTAAAGTTTCGAAGCAAAAGTGTTGCACTGATGTACAGATTTAAGTCGAATCGAGTTCTACGAGACGATGATGAACTTGCAAAGTGGTTGCAATAGCATTTACTACGTAAACTATATGGACTATTTAGTCGATCAATGTTTGAGATCTGCGTATATTGTACATGTTGACACGTGTGATATCTCGTCTAGGATTTTAATAGAGATGTATTTGGTCTGTCAACGGAGTGGAGAGTTAAAACGTTTTCCATCACCATTGCACAAACCTTGTCCCTCCTCTTTTCTACGCATTTATCGAAAAACACTGTCGAAAACAAAATTTTTTCATTCGCTAAAGCCGACTTTTTCTGGCAACAAAACATGACTATTCTTTAAACCTAATGGTCCTATTAGAGAAAATCCCTTATGAAATAGGACAAAAATTCAATTGGCATCGACGAGTGATTGATATGGCAGCTAGGAAAATTTTGTGCACACTTCTTCTCAGAAAAGCGGGCCGATATAACACTGAAAATTGTAGTGATTCATGGTCTGAACGGACAAGTAAAATCATAGATTAATCTATATAATAGAAGTCGAACTATAGTGTTCACCGTCTTTAATAGGAAAGCAATCCAATCGAGAGATGTTTTCCGCGTAGAAATCGTGTTGTCATACCTAGTTGTGTCCTAAAACATGAATATTCACTTCAAACAAGATCCACATCGAGGATTTTTGGTTGTATCTTATTTATTTCTAGCTATTCTTCGTCAATAGTGTTGTGCTATCTCAGTTACGGTGAAGGTGACGTCATATAATGACGTCTTAATGATACCCAATAGAACTTGGTAAGACATACATCATTAGACATAGGAAGTCTTCCTCTACAAACCTACAAATATCTGTTTCTGTGATCAGAAATAATCGTGGAAATTAAAGTCACTTTTATTAAAAAAAAATGTCAACGATGATGCAAACATAAGTGACTATATGAATTAAAAATATCTGTGTATTTACATTTTTTATTTATATTCAAATGATAGGGTCATGTCATAAATTCTACTTACATAGATTTGTGACTTATGCATTATATTGAAGAAAAATTTTCCTTTCTGAGAATCTTATATTTTTTACCGGTTAAAACGACGACTGAAAACAAATATTCATTTGCTTTTTCTCTTTGCGCTTTTGTTTTCTTTTGCCACGTGCAGCCACTGTTATCAATAGACAAACGAAGTTGGAAAAAAAACCAGGTAAGAGAACAAAAAACGAGAAAGGTGAGTTTGTTGTTTGAAGCAAAATAAGAGACCAAAATCAGTCGGCGATAGTAATCGAACTGCGTTACATATAATATTAAACTGCGTCTTTTCAGATTTTTTTCGATTTATTTATGGTAGTTTGATAGTGGTAAGTGATCAATCAGAGTGATCTCAACATTGTTAGAAAATAACATAGAAATTTATTTTGTAGCGATAAGATCAGTATCGAAAGATATTCATTCAATGATTTTCGACAACGACCATTGATATTTTGATCGACAATATCGACCAAGAATTTAGTTAGGAGAAAGGAAATGCAGCCAGGATGTATTACTTAGAGGTTACAAGGATAAAGGTTGTAAGTTGGACTGTGACTCTGATTTACAACGCTCTTGTAGTAACACCTATGTAGTAAGCTAGCAAAACACAAGGTTTTATCTGAATTCTGACTCGAAAGTGTTAAACATACCATTATATGTTTATTGAATAGATTCAATTGAATTCTAATGAGCACCCTAGAGAAAGTACTGAATTCAGGGTACCTTGCAAGGTACCCTGCTACTAGTATGTCCGAGGAACCTTTGAGTACTGAAGTACCTTTTGGGTATTCTACGGATTTTTTAATATTTGACTCCAAAACGTTTCTAAATGTTTTCACCATTAACTGGTGAAAAATTTTTCATAGTATGCTTTTAAAATTGGACAAGAAACTGGACGAGTACCTGAACAGGTATCTGATCAGTACCCATGTACTGAGATAATGCCCAGCAGGGTACCTATGAGGTTCCTCGGACATACTGGTAGCAGGGTACCCTACGAGGAACCCTGCTGTAAACAGGCTCAGTAAACGGGTACTCTGAGTACAGTACATTCACTAGGGCAGTAATTATTCTGAAGATTATATTACTCTTTTGTTGTAGGAACAATAATATCGCACAACATGTCTTCAAACTTCGAGTCGAAAACAGGTCAGTGTGCAATATGTTTTGTGTGTTGCAGAAAATAACGTTTTTAATGCAACATAATTAGTTTATGTGAGTTCGATTTGAAAAAATTCTACAATGTAGATACTGAATGTGACTCTACTATTTGCTCTGTTGTTAGATAAATGTTGGTTCGATTTACAATTTCATGATGTTGAGCAGAAACAGATCAAGAAGCCTGATGAAGCCGAGATTGGAAACAACGATTTTCCACCTTCAATAACTGACAAGGTTGCCTTGGACCGTATTCTAGGATCGATATTTGGTTTGGCCCTAGGTGATGTCCTCGGTGCGCATGTGGAATTCAGACCACAAAGCTATTTGGCTGCCAATCCAGTTACAGAACTTGTGGGTGGAGGAACATGGGGCCTAGAAAAAGGACAGGTAGGAATTAGTTTACTAAATGTATTATTTTACGCGTTCAGTTCAATTAAATTTTGCATAATACTAAAAACAGCTTTCAGGCAAATTCTGAAAAGACAAAAGTAAAAACTTCGCAGCGTTTATATTTCATAAGAACGATAGAGAGAATTACAAAGGAACTGCTACTTATACCCCTCCGCTAGATTTTTGTTCTTTCAATTATTTTTTTATTGGGACTGATGTGAGGATACAAGAGCACATAATCATTCCTTGGACATTTTTAGTATTAGCAGAAAAACGATATTTTAGGAATGAGTCAATTTTCATAGAAAATATCAAAAAAACGGTTAGTATTTCGAGATTTTAATTAT
>CAJNOL010005275.1:0-12119 GCA_905250125.1 Rotaria sordida
TATAAGCTCAAGAGAATATAGCAAGATTTCATGATATACTATGAAAAGAAAACACAAGCTTCTCTGATATATAGATAGTCAAAATTCATTTTCTAACAAACAAAGATCTAAATATATAATTTCATATAGGACGAGACTAATCGATGTTAAAATATCGGACTACCATATTTGTAAAAAGTTCCAGAAAAAAGTTAACAAAAGCAAATGTATCTAAATTTTAGAGATCATATTTCATTAGAATATGAGATGATTGAATTCGAATTTGGATTAATTCTTCCAAAGAACTTCGTATCAAATATCTGAAATTGGACATACATAAAAAGAATATGTATTTATCTAGCATAGGCACTATCCTAAAAATGTTATTTTTCTAGCTATATTCCTATGGATTCTGATGTCAAAACAGTTTACATTATGATATTGAATGTTGTCCTATTTTTAAGATAGTGAATAGATTTTTTTCTGCTAATATTGTTCTCATTCAATGAAGTTACCAACTAAGTACAATTCATTTTCAATAATAGTTTCAATATTAAGTTTAAAAGAAAAGCTTTTCTATCTGTCTATATTCAAATAAATATCGTTTTTCTTTATTTTAAAATATTTCAATCATTAAAATTATATTGTTAAAGTTACTTTTCTTTTTTTTGTTTTTGAGTGAAATCAAGGAATGGAGACAAAGAAATATTCCGATTTCTCGCTCATTACGGTCAATGCGCAATTATGTAGTCACACTAACAGAGAATATTTATGTACTCTTGCATAAATCAATAGATTCTATTTAATTCAATTAGTTTCATTATTTGCAAAATAATCACAAAAAAGAAACATAATCAATTTTCTGTTGTGTATTCTGCATTTCTTGCAACAAAAACTACAAAACAAGAATAAAGTATAGTTCAGCGTGTGTATAGTCTTTCTTGAATAATTAAATGAAAATTCAGCTTTACAATGGAAAAAAATATCGAGTTTCAATATTTTATTAATGAATGAGAGCATTTTTTCTACCCTCATTATTCCATATACTATATCAAACTTGAAACTTGAAGACTCAATTAAATTCAAGTTTCAAGCTTGACACTTCTATTTATTTCGAATGAATTCAAAATAGTTTATTTGTTGCGTCTTCGTCTTTCGCTGAATCAACATCAATAAAGTATATTTTTTAAAACACTAAGCACGTATTGTTTCTCTTCTTTTTAGCAATTATCTTTAATATTACTAATTAAGCGAGAGTGTACATTAGAAGAATACTTTATGTCCTATCACAGAATAAAACAATTTCTTAACAAATTGTTATAAAATTTGAATAGAAAGTTGCTTTGATTCTACTATTATGTTTTATTTGTAAGTCGTACAATATTCATATGATGTTACAGCTAACTTTTATGTTTTATGGTAATATAATATGATTACCGATATAGTGAATCATACTCATCAACACTTTTTCATATGTAACCATGCAAGAAGATTCAAAGTAGTTTCAAAGAAAGAAGACAAGCTTAACGCCGGTGTTTTAATTGAAAGAGTATCATTCTTAATTCCTTTCGTTCAACGGAAAACGATTCACAAATATTTTTCCTTACAAAATGATAAACAAGCCAATAGCTAAAATCCAATAAAAATCATGAGTTTTTGATTGAGTTTTATGCAAGAGTCAATCGTTCATTCATTACAAAGTAAGACACATTTGAAACCTTTATAGATGAAACTAGAATAGTGTTGTAGAGAAATTATTCGGCTAATTAGTAGTGAAAGAATCATGGAAATCGAAGTAAAAATCGATGAGAACCTTTAATTTTACTGTCAAACCTGAAACTCATTAAAATTATACATTTACTTCACACAGGAACCAATCGATAACGATTTAGGACTCTTCGAAAAACTAGTGTAAATTATCTTGTCAAAAAGATTTTGAAAATTTGAAAACAGAAAGTTCAAGAAAAGTGTTTGTTTTGCTCCGTATTGTTTGTCAAGAAAATTTTTTCTTATCTTCTAAAATGATCGAAATATAGAATTAAGACAAAAATGAAAGCAAGTTTCTTAATTCGTCTGATATGTCCCTCTTAGGTGGAAAAAATACTAGTGTTAAAAATGAGTAGTCAGTTGCTACGAATTTGAACTATGTTGCATTTTCTGTTTACTTTAACAGATGAATTCTTATGTAAAAGAGTAAGATTTAAGAAACGTATTTGTAAACATAGTTTCACGGTTTTTGAGAACATTTCTATAAGTTTATTTCGTCCTGATTGATAAAGTATTTTGATATATACTTCTTCGTGTCTAAAAATGTTTCAGTGAATAGGAAACTCGACTCGTATGAGTTAGAGCTACACTGATTGATCAAATCTTGTTGAAAATATCTGGCTCATACATGTAATTTAGTAAGAATGTTTTTACAATAAGCATTAATCGTATTCTTGACATTCGAAATAACATTTTATTTCAATGATACAAGAAATTTATGAATTAGTGACTATTCAGCTAAAATCATTGTTGATTCACTAACTTTGATTAGGGAATAAAATGTGTTCTTCATTCTTTTTAGCTATCTATTGCATAATCGAAACCTGTCATAAACTAAGCAACTAGCGATATATTTCGTAGTAAATTCAACAGTGTAATTGAATTCGTGAACAACTTTAGTTGTTTTCGGAGATCAAGAAATAAGAATATTTCCACGATAGTTTGAAACTTGTAAATAAGATATCGAAAAATGTTTTTGATGAGTGTTAAGTGATTATCTTTTTCTTTACACCATGCCTAAAGTTCGAGCGAAACTGACATATTATTTTGAGCAACTGTATTTTTCTATTAAAACTATGCGGAGCAACTTTTCATCTGTCTGAAAACAATATATTTTTTTGTTTATCTTTTTCTTTTTACATTTAAGAATATGCTTCAGTTACGAAACTTACATTTTATTCAAAAAATCCTGATTCTTTCGTGAGATAAAACATTGCATTTACAGTTAGATCTTGTTAACAGATCCTTGATTGATTAACGTGAAATTTCTATCTTGAATCTGTTCTTACTTTCCAAATAGAGGTATGCTGTTTCGTTAATGTATAGCTATAAGAAAATCATCCTGTTCTTCACTTATTTTAGCACTATATGCACTTATAAAAGTATTTGTACGATTATGATCAAAGTTAGGTGTGGGTGGGTGTGGTGAAAGAGAACACCAACACTCACACTCACACCCACACCCCCTCCCCTCCACCTCCACACCCAATCCATGAAAGAAACTCTGATCAAGAATCAGAATAAAATTGTTTGTTTTTAAGTAAAACTCGATCGAAATGGTGCTATTTAATTCTGATTGAAATCTGATTCTTTCAACTTTAAAGATGAACTTCAATTGGTTTCAAAGTTGGGAAAAAACGGGTTTTTATCGTATTCAACTAGTATCGTTTTAATCAATTTTTTAGTTAGAAAAAAATCGATTAAAATCAGATTTCTTGCTATTTTCTTATGTGGGAAATCTTCCTTGGAAAAAGAAATAAAATTTGAGCCGAACGGCCCATTTCGGAATCTGGTGAGTAGTTAGAAAAATAACGAGATCTATAAGAATCCTACATGGAGAAATTCGAAGAACATTATATGAGAATCTCTAAAATCTGATTCATATCTGTTGATCGAAATCTTGATTACAGTTGTGAGAATTATGTTCGAAAGTTGCGAAAAATCACCATATCAAGTCATCGCCAAGCAATGCTAGCTGTTACAAGGATCCATTGTTAATCTTTGCATGATATTTTTCGAGCTTTCTACCTGTTTTAACGAAAATCTTTGTTCACATCAAAATTGCAAGATGTTAGCAGGATTCACTTTCGATTCTACTAAGAATTTTCGAAAAATTAGCAGATAAAATGATGATTCTGTTACGAGAATCGAGTTAAGAGTTGAAACTTAGATTAAAGGAGAATGTTAATACAAGTAAGGAAAATTTTCTAAACAAATCAATGCTGCCAAGTTTCGATTACGAGTCGGCTTCAAACTTTCTAAAATGAAGCACTTTTGCTTCTTCACAAGACAATACCAACCTACAATCAAAATCTTGATCTGAAATCGAGTACAAGGATCTACTAGTGGAGACTTTTGCAAGTTTGTGTTTTGTAAGCTATTCAATAGATATAAATTTTTGAGGATCCTCACAAAAAAACGATTGTAAAGGAATCTCAACAGTAATAAATACGAGAATTTCTTTTCAAATTTTTATTTTATTCAATTCCACATTTAACAAAATTTTGAAGTATAGGTGAATTTCATTCCGATCAAGGTTGAATCTGTGTATGATCAAACAGAAAAACTTCTGGTAAAATTCTAGAAGAAATTTGTTTTGTTTGTCCAGAATGTTCTAAAGATTTGTCATGATATTGATTTCAGCTTTAGACTAGAAACAGTAATTATTTTTATGATTATATTTTGAAAGGGAAGTTAAAAACCCTGCAATTCGAATATTACTTTCAATCTACATAGTGATTTCATCAATTTTTTTTTGTTAAATACTTATTTTTGGTAATAGACAAATCATTTAGTAACTATTGTTCATCATTTCAATCTATGTATGTAGAAAAAAAAATTACAAGTAATTTTTTTCTTATGTTAATCAAACTGATGAAATTAATACAAAATGTCATGGAGTTTTATAAACTACATAAAACAATAATAATTCATTGGAACATTCAGTCTTTTCAATGAGAAATCTTCTTTCTTCGGAACTCGGTCTTACGCTCAGAAAAAAACCAGTGAATCCTAGCAGAATCCTCATTGGACTTCTTATGGGCCTAGCGTGGAAACATCAAAGATTTTTACTAGAAAATAATTGAGAGAAGAAGCACATGAATAATTGACTTCGAATAACAAAGATGTATGTATCTAGTTCTTGAAAAAAAAGGAAACTAAAACGGAGAAAAAGATTTATCTGAATTATATGATGTGATACAGCGAAAAAAAACACCATTATAACAGAAAATACTGTTGCAGCCAATAAAGCCAGAAACAAAAGTCAACACTGAGAATTTGCTAACTATTTTTCAGAAATACATCAATAAGTGCTGTTTTTCTGTAACATTCTCTAAAGTAGCGACTACAGAATCTAGTTAATTTTGTTAGACAATCGTTACAAGCATGGCAGTCTTTAGGGAAAAATATTTTTAAGGCATGTCATGACTGGTATCTAACGACAGTTCAGTTTTTAGAACGAAACTATATGAGATAGCAGAATTGTTAATCAACCTGCAGAAAACTTTGCACACAGCAGTAGTACCAGTTGCATGAACGCAAATAGTTTTCGAGGGCTTAAACGTTAATTCAAAAAAATTTTGATTCATTTTGGTCTTTGAAAAAAAACGATTTGGATCCATAGTTACTAGTCTAAGCACCTTTAGCATTAAAAGAATTAAAAAATCTTTTTTTGTAATTCTGAAAAAAGAAAGCTAAAATGAAGCGCAGTTTCCTGTTAATTATGTAAGATACTCCCGAATGGAAAATATTTCTTTCGTCGAAATAGCGAAAAAAAAACCAGTAATCAAGTTGAGAAAAAATGCAAATGTGCCTTCTAATCTTGATCAGCTCAAAGCTTTTCTGTGTATGCCTCTTTTGCTCATTCATTTTTTCCATCGTATATCTTGGGATTATTTTGGACAAAACCTTTTTTTAACACGTCTTCTCCCAGAATTTTAAGTGAAGTGAGTCGGAGGTAATATTTCGGAATGAATGAATTGATTTGAAATTTCCTTTTCAATCAATTGAAATGATTTAATCCTTGTTAATTTGCACATGAAGAACCTAGCTATAATCGAGATCTTGACTAAATTTAATGGTATCAATCAATTTTCATTCCTATTACGTAATGTCAGATACTTCGAATATGTTGATATCTAATTGCAATTGGAAGAAATCACAAAATTTATAACTGGGAAAAGAAAATTTTAGTATCATTTCTTTTCTTTGATCGACGAAAAAAGACGTATGTAAAATAGTGTGGAAACTATAATTATATCAATAGTAGTGTTATTCAATCAAAATTTATTGAAAATTATAAAAGTAGATGAAGACTCTGAGTTTGAAAGCAATATATGTCAAACAATTCTGAGATAATAATTGGAATTAAAACAACAGTTTCTCGTTTTTAAATTGGAGAGACTGTGAAACAGAAAATGTTAGGAAGTATAAAACTCAAATAGATCTTGAATCAGCTTTTCTATGAGTAGGAAATTTGACTGTTCGTTTTTAGCGAGAGTAATATATCGCAATTTATGTGAAAAAAGAATAATACTGTTAATTACATTTTACATTCCTTAATTTAAAACTTCATACCTGTAAGACTGTTTATAAAAAATGGGTTACTTTTAAGAACAGTTTGCTATACTATTGTACATATTATAATAGATATTATAATTGTAAAATACAACACATGGAAAAAATATGAATTTATAATTATAAAATAACACATGTATGATCTTATGATAATCGAGTTTGAGTGTGGAAGTATTCGATAGCTGCATACGTACATTAACATCCATCCTAAAGGATATATACTTCTTGTCCGTGAATAAAAATTGAAATTTCTCTAAAAAATGAAGTAACTTCATACACATTAAATTTTAAGAAGGCACATGGTCTAAGGTTTTCCATGTGTGTTCTATGTGTCTGAGGAATAAGAGTTATTAGAATCACATAACTTTCACCACTACTTGTGAATCTCATTATCAAGGTGATAATCAACGATATCCTACTTTTATTTGGTGATGCTTTGATTTCCATGGCAGACATCTAAAGATACACGATATTTGATGAATATCGATTTTCTAGAATGATTTTTTTCTGACTTGTTCCATGATGGAGCTGGTACCAACGTTAATGGCACTAGCAGTGGCGGCTACTGCAGTTGTATCCTTCTATGAAAAAAAAAGAGATAGATATGAACGAAGAAAAGTCACTCAGAAATTGTTTAAATTACTTGAGATTTGCTGGACTGTGTCTGTTTTTTTGCTTCGGTTGTTACAGCAGCAGTCGTTGTCGAGGCTTCTACAATTCAAAACAATTATTCATTTCTTGAGAGATTTTTGGTGACGTTATGGATAAAGTTCAATATAACTTTTTTTTTATTTAGTGGCTTAATCGAAGTAGGGATTGGTGCAGATATGAGTGTCTGAGATGAAGGTATCAAATCTTCTTTTCACTCTTACTCTAACTTCATCCAAATCCTTTAGAAGTTGTTCAAAACTAAGAGTATTCTTGTGGATTTCTAACTGTAGGAAAAATTTTAATTATATCTACCCAATATCTACGATTCTTTGGATCGGTAGTATAGGAGAAGAAAGCATCTCCTGAAGAAAATATTTCAAGTGATACTTGTGGATCTGGAAAACAAATCAACTTGAATCACTTCTTTAAATTTCACGAAAGAAATTAGATATTAGTAGATGAAGCAGAAAGTAATTAAAGCTGATCAGAATCTTAATTGGTTGCTTAAACTATGTAAGACAAAGTCGATTGTTTTTGTTTTTGTTTAAAAAAATTTGCAAAATTGAAAATTCCACTGAATCTAATCGAAGATTATCATGAAGCGTTTTTTTCTGTTCTTTTAAACTAATTCTATTTTATTTTTGTTTGTGAACGCTTTTTTAAATCGGTAGGAAATCAATTCTTTATGCTCGTATTGTATGATACGTACATTAATTGAAGCATATTATTCTTGACTTTTTTCAGGGTATCGAAAACTGAGTTATTATTTATCAAGTGGAATATTCTTTCGTTTTCATTTTCACTTACCTGAAGAAGTTGTTGGATCGGCCGGTGGGGAGATAATAACTGGTACTGGTTGCATGAGTGGAAACGGTGGACGAGTCTCTTCCAACTGAATAATATGAAGATCACCTTGATTAAGACAACCAATTACTTTGAATTGAGTAGCAGCCATCAGAAGTACTTCATTTTCAGCTGGATAATACGAATGCTTGCGAATATCTTTAGCAGATTGACATTTTAAGGTAAACATCGTTCTGTCACCTGTCGTTCCCAAAAATAGTTTTGAATTTAGAACATCAACAGCTGTTGTGCACGATGAGAAACTCCACCAGACAATTGTTTTTCCTTTGACGTAACGTTCGCTCAGGTCTAATTTAACACCTCTGTATGCAATTGTAGGAATCGCTGGGAGACGAAAAAGTGCATTAAGAAAGAGTCTCATAAACAAATACCATGGTTCGAGCTTTTGTTGTCGATCTGATGATCGCAACATATCATTCAAAACGAAATATAAACATTTATTGAGTGGCTTCCAGCTCATCGTGTATAGCATAATCGAGGCGGATTCATCTGGTGTCAATCCATCGGCAGGATTCTCACATCTTTGTTTGGCAACATATGCATGACTTTGAACAGCTGGTAGAATTGAAACAAGTGGTTCAACAGCTATTTCAAGTGTAACAAGTGGCATTTCTTCATAGCCACCAATGGGTGTGATAAATTCAAGCGGCTCTTGGGCAATGTCTGTAATGCGTAAAATACGCTGTGCTGTCGCTTCCTCTTCACCATCTGCAGCCATTTTCAACAAAAAGAAAGCTATCCACGAAATATAAAAATGATATATATCTGAAAAATAATAAACAATAAGTTTTGTACGCGGTAATATTTTCGTCAACATTCATCTGTTTTGCCTTATGACAATAATCAACTTTTACGACCATCCGACTTTAATTATACTGCTTTATTCAATCTGATATGTCTAAAGATCTCCAACACGTGTGATATTAATTCTAATATTCATACCAAGATATATTTTCATGATGCTATCAAAGTAATTTAAAATTTTTATATTGAATTGTTAATATGATACAGATTTGTCCAGTATCTAATGTCCGCTATTTCCTTATCTATCAATTCTTTGCTGTCTAATTTTATATCAGTTTTCTTAACATAAGTTTCATTAAAACATAACTATTTCTTCCGAAATGTTTTTAACACTTTTATGTCCTTTATATTTCAATGGATGAAGGACGAGATTCACTGAAAACTTTAGAACAAGCAATCTTTTTGTCTATTATAATTTTTAATAAAACCCATTGAACACTGATCGTGCGAACTTTGCGAGAATTTGCACAACTGTGTTCTCAAATAAGTGTAGAGAACAATGGATAAAAATAAATCTATAGATTTAGCTAGAAAAAAAATGCCTGTTCAAGCTTTAGTTTTATTACAAATGATTTACTCAGACCATGTGATTAACGATAATTTCAAACAAAAGAATATCGGATCCTAGTTTTTATACGTAAAAAATCAAGAATAAACTTCATGTCGTATTTTTCGAAAAGTGTCAGCTTTAAAATTACGTATGATGCTTTACTACTTTCGTTTTCTTTAAAAAAATAGAGTAAGCCGACGCAGTGTTGAATGCTTCTTACTTAAAATATTTTTCTCATTGTTAAAAAGAAATCATAATTTATATATATTCGATTAAAAGAAAGACAATTGGGAAAGAAGTCTTCTTATATTTTTCATTTCTGCAAAAGATCCCAAAATCTCTTTAGACTATCTTCATTATAAGAGATGTTCTCAAGTGATCGTTAATGATGAACGACGATAACAGGATATAAAACAGAGATGATCTTCTGTTAGCTACATTGACGTTTCTATTCATTCATCTTTGCTAATTAACTGTCAAAAATGGATTTAAAGAATGTTTATTTTGCACAACTACGCCTCAAACAATTCTTTCTAGTAGTTATACTTCTTCTGTTGCTCCCTAAGTTTTCTGGCCAATACATGAATAAAAAAAATAACAATAGAATAAATTACAGTGTATTACGAGTCGACTAAAAAATGTTGTTTTTGTAAAGAATGAAATGCTTCTTCGTCTTTCCCCATCAAAACATGTATCCATTAAATTTGAATAAAATTATCTAATCATATCACTATATGTGAAATCATAAATTTGATTATTCTGTAACAAAATCAAAATCGATTAGAAATGGATTTTTTTGAGTAAATTATAGTCAGATGCAAATCGATTATCATACAAAAAAGTTTGATGTTAATCAGTTTTAATTTTGATTTTACAGTATGATACAGTGGTTGATAGTCTCACGTACGGAATGTTTCAAGTTATAAGAAACTTTTGAGATGAAACTTTAATCGTTAAATAGAATCTATTAAGACTAGATAAAGTCTAGAATAAACCGTGTCCTTAAGCCATCCTCCTTATGTTTAATCCAATTTACCAAGTTTTTGATTATTATCGAAGTATTCAATAGAATAGAAAATTGCAATATTAACTATACTAAAAGAGAAGCCGATGGAATTCAGTTGGAAATCTGTTGAATGATAATTTGATCAACTTACTGAGCATCTGCCTTTAACAAACTCTCAGTCGTTACGTTTTATCCAGAACCGTTTGCAGACAATATAATTATATGCTACATCTGTCTTGTGACGATCAAACCGCACTCTGTTACATAGAAACGTGGTATATGTAATTAAGTCAAAGGTAAAAACATATTCAATTCGACAGAATTTAGCAGAAAACAATCTGTATTCTTAATTAACAGATATGACCTGTATGTGGCTCTACTTATTAAATGATCAATCCGAAGTTTAAACTGCTCGTCTTCTATTGTTATTGACATAATTCTTTCATGAAAAAAAGCTGCATATTACACTCAAATTTAGTAACAGTTCGTACTCAATATTCTTTTACCTTTCATCGACAGAATTATAACAAAGAATATGTTGAATTTTACTCGGTAAATTTCAAGTTGTATCATGCTAGCGACAATGACATATCTTATGAATTTAATTTGCGTTCTTTTAGTTTCAATGATAAAGGAGAAATAACAGCAGCAGAATTGAGACTCTGTTTTATTTCACAAAACTCTCAGTTTTCTTACGTGATAAATGATCATATTTATCATAGTTGCAGTTACATGCAGCTCTTACTTTGCGGGATATTTCATTCTATATTCGGCTACTTGAACTGTTTCGTCTCGGAAAGGATAGATCACAAAGAGTGTCATATTTTTTTGGATGTTTTACTTTCAACTTTATGTTTCTTGACTAGGCAAATATTTTCTGTCTGATTCAGATACAAGTTGTTACCTGATCGCTTCATTATTTGATATAATGGTCTTGTTTCAGTTTTCATTTATTTTTTTTAGTGTTTCTTTGATATTCAACTAAATTTATTTGTTTTAATTTGTTGCTATTATGAACAGAGAGTTCTCATAGAAGTCTTTATTTCATACTTTGTACAACGCTAGCTAATCTGACGGTTTACTTTAATAATGTCATAGGAATATATAACAGTTGTCACAATAGGAGTCAAAAACATGTTTCGAAAATCACTGATATCATTGTATTAAAGAAGCATTGTTGATACTAAACTATAAGATTCATTTAATTTGAGAGTTTAAAATTTGTTAGCCTTGAAATCCTGACTCAATTTAGTCAGATGAGATGTATTATAAAGAACGCAATTCCGATTGAGATATCTCTGTTTGACAGCAGTCTTTTTAGATTGATGATTATTCTGCATGCAAGCATTGCGAATTACTAAAACACCCTTGATTTTCTAATTCTGAAGAAAATAGTAGGATATATGATAAATTTCTCTGAATTCGAAAGTCCTTGAATTGATGAAATTCAAAAATTTATTTGAAAGCAAATATTTTAATACTAAAAACTATATGATAGTTTTAAGACTCAAGGAACACTAGGAATTCTCTGATCTCATATGACCCGCAGAACTACTCAAATAGATGAAGAAATTCACACAGCTCTGAGTATTCTAGAAACTTGTAAAATCTATGGCTTTCAATAAACTCATTGTGAGAGCTGCTTATTTTTAATAATTGAATTAAACGGTAAAAGGAATTTTCTATCACCAAACTTTTCAACTTCTACCGAACAAAAAAGTCATCAACACCGGCTCACAGTTTCATCCATATTTACAGTATAACATTTGCAGTTTTCTTTTAACTATTCAATAGAGTCTTCAGTATAACATTATTGAATCGTTCAAATCAAATTTTAAATATTGAGAAAATGATTTAAAACTTTGCCATTTCGAATGACTGCATGTGGGTCTATCAATGTTTCGTTTGTTCTCAGCTTTG
>CAJNOL010005277.1:0-12115 GCA_905250125.1 Rotaria sordida
GTATCCCCATAGTATAGGCCTTGAGAACCTATGAATACCTCCATAGTATAGGACTCGATGATCTTTAGGTACCCCCATTGTGTAGCCATTGAGAACTTGGAAGTTCTCTCAACTACAGATGATTTAATGAATCAGAGATTAGTTAATTATATACCCAATCTGACTAATACCCAGTTAACTGGCACTAATGCATACCTAAAAATGAATAATAAAATAAAAACGTTCGCTTCTGTGATCTAAATTCTTCTCAGATCGATTGTATAAGTCTAACCAGTAGATGTGTTAAAGATCATAAAGCTAATTTCTATGAATATGATTAAACTTGAAATATTCTATCGGTTAGTGTATTCAAGTAACGATGAAAGAGATTTCACTATGATGCATGAGAGAACACAATGCTTAGAAGGTTTCTTTGAGAGGAGAAAACTATAACGAAGCTCGAGTCTAACCTAGTCCGAGCCTGGTCGAGTCCAAGCCTGAGTGAGCCCGAGCCTAACCAAGCCCGAGTTAAGTGAGTTCGAGCTACTCGGGCATGGTACATGCCTAGAGATCAGTGGAAAAATCCATTTCATCAAAAGATCGTTATTATTGTTTAGTGATATGCGCTTTTGTATTTTACTAACATTTTGTACGCTCTGAACATATTTTCCGTTGGTTCAATGACTTTTTATAAAATTCATTTATTGACCGCTCCCTGAAGGACCAGGCGATGGATTTTTGAGAAAAGAAATATCGACAAAACAACTTCAAACACATATGAGTTGACTTGGTTTTCAATACAGATTTCAAATATGTTGCTAGTTTTGACTCAAGTCCCATTCATCCAGTTGAAATTAGCAAAATAAGGTCTATAACTGAAAGAGTTGTCTTTTTCTTTCTCTCAGATGAAAGCAGGCAAGATATTCATATCTGAGATATTCATGGGTGACTCTATAGGATAGGTTGTTTTAAGTACCTCTGTGCGTGGATGCACTCAAATATGGTTCCTTGTAAGATGACAAGACGCTTTTTCTGTATCCTCCCTGTTTCTTTTTGTGTTACATGTTCCTCTTATTCGCTTAAATATGAACATATTTGTAAGAAATTCAAATTGGAGTATACGACATTTCTTCATATATAGATGAAGAAAGTTCGAGACAATATTCTTTTGTGGAACTCACGTTTAAAAATGTGAGTGTAAGTTTTAAGTCGAAGTTTTCTGGCTCTCCCCACCCCTTACAGACATCCTCATTACAGACACCCCTCATTACAGATATTTGGCCTTGGTTACCAACCGACGCGGTATAGAAATTGATTGCTGCACTTTGCAATCGTTCTAGTTCACCTAAAGCTTTGCTGCAAACGTATGTCTATAAAACTAGAGCAATAACATTTTAAAAAGTTTACAGTAAAATAGTTCCTAGTTAATATGAATATGTGAGTTCCATATTTTACCCCTAAAGGGGCTGCGCTGACAAGCTTTTTTCTATATTGTCTAGAATCCCGTTTGTCCCGTCCCGAAAAATTTTCGGAACAATCTCCATTCTCTCGCAGGACGGGAGAAACGGAATTTTTTCGGGATTCGGGACTATCTCGCAGTACTCCATCCTCAAGGCTTATGCTATGGGAGTACTCATAGATGCTTAAGGCCTATCTTATATAGAGTGAAACAAATGTTTCATTGACAGTGATGAAAATGCAGAATAGTTAAAGTATAAAAATTTCCTTTGATAAAACAGAGAACGTTTATCGTATATTTGAATCACTGAAAGTTATCAAAAAATTATTCGAAATAGTAAAAATTAGAAATCGGATTTTTTTCAAAATCTTTTCATGAATATCTTATATGTAAATGTAAAATGAACGTATGTCTGGACACTACTAATAGATCAATTATTTATAAACGAGCGTTCATCCTGCGGATTCCCTAACTCTTGCCTTAGAGGAAATTTTGTGTAGATACCATCAGAAAGAAGACCCTAAAAATGTATGCATTTCCAAACCCGTAGCCAGAGAAAGAATCTTTGAAGTTTTATACTAATCTACGAAACCTAAAAAAGGTTCCATTACGTACTGAATAATTTTTAGGTTTGTTAAATCCAAACGTGACCTCAGAGGTTTTCTTCCTGGATACAGGTTCGGTAATCAAACTATGCTTTAGCATCTTGTTTCCGATAGTATCAATAGAGAATTTCCTTTCAGAGAAGGGTCAGCGAGTACGTAGGATGAGCGCTATCTTGTTTGTTACTGTTGCATTTGATCATATCCGATTTCTTCCAAGTATCACTAAACCGTTGTCAATATTAACCCATATCAAGCAAACACGCTCGTAATTGGAGAAATACGGCGTTTCATATCGCCCAGTAATGTGATCGTTTATAGACAAACAAACTCGTCTACACTTTTCGTTTTACTTTGTATTTCTTCGTATACCATTATATTTCTCCGTGTACGGTTTGGAGATATACGAACCTCCAAAATGTGATTGTATACGAAGAAACTCGGAAGAAGAGGAAGAGGGATTACTTCATTTTCTGATAAGCAGAAATCTTCAACTTATGTTATCATACTATCGGAGCTATCTTGCCGAACAAATCCCATTGAATCTGACAGAATTCTAGGCTGAGTTTAGTCATCCTAGGAACTCTTTGCTTTGAAGCATGCGCTACGCTACGAGTTGCCTATCCATTGTTAGATTCATATCACAAGCTTCTTTGAGGCCGAAAAAAATGGTCAAGAAAAGTGAGCTCGAGATTATAATTTTACATGTCGATCTTTATCAGAGAAACATGTTAAGATCGTGAGAGAATGACGATTTCATATTGGAAACATAATTGAGTGCTTTTGCTTCCGCTAGAGAACTACAAAAATTGGGTTCCGATTATGAATATATAACATCGCCGAAGTTGATCACTAAATTCATATACTTTAGCTTCCTTAGCTATGCAACTTGATTGATCAGCACATCAGTTTATTATGTGATATTTTTGTATGATACGGTAACAATAATCAATATATTCATGAATGTTTCTGTCAACGACCTGCTTCTTCGTGAGAAAAGAGGAAAAAGTGGATTTTTTCGAAAAAAGAGGCTAAAAAGAGGAATTTTAAAAGGACAGGAGGAAAGAAGGAAAAAGAGGTGGAGTGGGATGCCAGCTCAAAGCTGCTAAAATGATCATAACATTATAATAGATTTATGTATTTCGAAATATTTTTTCAAATGATAACTCTCATCTTCCTCTACAAAATAACACGATTTGATCAATAACTTTGTATAAGTTTGTTGTAGATATTATCGATTTATAGAGAGGGGTCGAAACTTTCGAAACATCATTTAGTTATCAAATCCTACGGGAATTTAAACCTAACAAGAGAATCTGTAGCATATACCATTATAAACGAAAAATAATCTTTCCATTGACTCTCGGTGCTGGCTTGGCTTAAAAGTTGAGCCTACCCTAGACTAAGATCGCTCCGCCGCCCATGTTATATGTTCTTAGTTCTCTCGAAATTAGTAAATTCTTTAATAAATAGCTGAAGCATTAGAATGTGATACTTTCAGAAAGATAATATGTTTCTGATTTTCGTTATCATATTCATATCGAACGAAATCAAAATAAGTTTCAATGCAAATTAAGAATTCTTCTTCCTCAGAAAAATTTGATAAATGAGCTATACTTGAACCACATCTAGCATTTTCCAGGTCTACACCCATAATGAGAAGTGTATTGCCAAACCATTCAGTCAATGTACGATTCTTAGTGGTTGAAGTGAAAGATGGAAATTTCATCGGATTTTTCATAAACTTTTTGCGCCCATCTTCAGTGAGATTGACGCTACGGTAGACTATTACAATGTCAGTTGTCATAGTTTGTTTCCAATAACACTGAAGCAGCCAACAAAATGGATCCAATGTTTTATAGCATTCACCAGTGCGGTTTGGACGGTCACGAATGATTTGATTAAGGAGTTTATACCAAAACGAATCTCATGTATAAAGATGGACATATGTTTAGCCGATTTCAGATGGAATTTCAGGATTAGCGAACATTGAAGAGAAGACTTCAAAGTCATTTCTATATATTGGGTTGGCAAAAAAGTTTTGCGTCTTTTTTCAATAAAAAATAAAATTTAATTTTCAGCACAACAAAACAACCTCAATTGCCTGAAAAGAGTCACACTTTTACAAAAACGAGATCTACCAACTGCTGAAAAGAGGAGCCACTGTTGCCGATAATAATGATGAGTATATTATTGATTAAGGTCGTTTTGTTGCGCTCAAAAACAAACTTTGTTTTTTATTAAAGAAAGACGCACAACTTTCTTGCCAACCCATTACAACAGTGAAAATTAAAGTATTTCCACGATACAAGTTCGTAGTATAATTTTGAATTCTACTGAATTCTTATTTATACTCCAACATATATAATCATTTGCCTGGAGTAATTCATCAAGGTTTTTTCCAGTCAAGTTTTACCAAGGGAGGAAAAGCGAGACTTCGTACTTCACCGTACTTCATTGTACTTCACTCGTACTTCACTGTTATTCACTCGTACTTCAGAAGTACGAAGAGTCGCTTTTTTCTTCTTGAGTTTTACCCAATAAATTATGAATTGTTTTGACTCATAGAGAATCATGATTCAAGCAGGAAAGCTAAAAGTAAAACATGACGCAGTAGAAAAAAGAAAAAAATACATGCGGAAACTTCGGATTTAAATCCGAGAGTTATGTGTACTTCAAAAAGTGAATGAGACAGATGAGTCGTTCTAGAACGTGTGGACATCAAAATTATACTGGGGAACCTACCCTCTAAACTGTTGATTTCTATTGAGTATTGCCAAATCAATAGGACTTGGGACCGAATACAGCTCAAATTTGAACTCTTCCCCTTGATTTACCCTAAGAAAGTCGTTTTTCCTATAACTTGATTTCTATTGGTCACTGCTCAACCAATAGTATTTCGATGGAAGTGGATTACAGATTCGAGTTCTCCATCTCAGAAAACCTCGAAGTATCATCACTGTGATCGGAAGATAGAGCTCTATTTGTGGATCAATTAGATCGTGGACAAAAATATAACCTAGTTCTCTTTAATTATCTTTGTGATAGATGAGCCAACCTTCTTGTTTCTTTATGTTTTATATACCATTTTGTAGCTCGTGAAATTCTCTATCGAATGGTATATAATAGTTGGGGTTTTAGTTGACTATGATAGGAAAAGTCTTTTACGAAAGTGGGGATGGGTCGATCTTTCCATAGGGAAGGTGCAGGGAAAAATGAGTATTTTTGCAATAACTCAGGAACGGCTCGACCAATCCTTCTCATCTTCGAACTCGACCGAGATATTGTTAAGACTGAACTGTGTAGAAAATGTCATCGCGATCGGACTCTCCTTTCGAAAGTTATCGGATAAACGGACGGCCGGACACACTGACCGATTTTAGTAGTGTACTCACTTTTTGAGTACACAAAAAACATTGAAAATTCCTTTTACCTTTGAGCAATTTTTTTTTCTTTTTTCTACCGTGTCATGTTTTACTTTTAGCTTTCCTGCTTGAATCATGATTCTCTATGAGTCAAAACAACCCATAATTTATTGGGTAAAACTTGACTGGAGAAAACCTTGCTGAATCACTCCAGGCAAAGGATAATATATGTTGGAGTATAAATAAGAATTCAGTAGAATTCAAAATTATACTACGAACTTGTGTCGTGGAATATTTTAATTTTCACTGTTGTAATGGGTTGGCAAGAAAGTTGTACGTCTTTCTTTAATAAAAAACAAAGTTTGTTTTTGAGCGCAACAAAACGACCTTAATCAATAATATACTCATCATTATTATCGGCAACAGTGGCTCCTCTTTTCGGTAGATGGCAGATCTCGTTTTTGTAAAAGTGTGACTCTTTTCACACAATTGAGGTCGTTTTGTTGTGCTGAAAATTAAATTTTATTTTTTATTGAAAAAAGACGCAAAACTTTCTTGCCAACCCAATAGTTTTACTGCGAAAAATTGTTGAGAAAGCCATTCTGCTTCATGTGTTTTGTTAAGAGTTGTTCCTTCTATGATAATTCCTTGTGCGGCTTCTTCAACAACGTCAGCTAGAGATTTATACTTCCCCAATAACTCAGAATTAGAATAGTCGTCGAGAATTTACGTTACTTGGCCAGCAGGAAGATCGGCAATATGCTAAAACTATTTCATTCCGTAATTCGAAAGATCTTATTAATGGCAAAAAAAAATCGTTTCTTTCGTAGTTGAGTATTACTACGATCTGTTTCTACCAGCAGTGTTGAACTTGAAACTTGAATTCAATTGAAAAAATTTATTTCAATTGAAAGCGTAAATTCAATTGAACCAACTTCAATTCAAGTTTTCAACCATTCAACTTTTCAACGTCTCAACAATTATCTCCCACCTTTTGGGATTCACCCTTACTCTCAGCTGCCCCTGTGCAGTTTTGATCCCCCTCCCACGGTCTTGCCCTCATCCTCACCTGCTGCTGTGGGGTTTTGACCCCCCTCCTCCCAAGGTTTTGCCCTCACCCTCACGTGCCCCTGTGGAGTTTAGATCCCCCCTTCCCCTCCCGGGGTTTTGCCTCATCCTCCGCTGCGCCTATGGAGTTTTACCCACTCCTCAAGTATTGAAATAAGTTCAATTGAATTCCAGTTGAAAACTTGAATTGAAATTAATTCAACTGAATGCCAGTTGAGAATCTGAATTGAAATAAGTTCAATTGAATCTCAGTTGAAAACTTAGATCGAAATTAATTCAACTGAATGTCAGTTGAAAACTTGAATTGAAGTTGGTTCAATTGAAGTAAAGATTTCAACTGAATTAAATTTTTTCATTTGAATTCAACTTTCAACTTCGACACATATGTGCCTTTCGGGTACCTTTAGGGTACACATTCGCACTCCTAGCTAGTCCATACAAAATTACTAAACGTACCCCACAGGTACTTCATACATACTCCCGTAGGTACCCAATAGGTACTCCGTAAGTACCACATAAGTATTCCATATGCATCCTATATGTACCCTAAAGGCACTTTAAAAATACCCGAAAGACACCCTAATGATATTCGAAAGGTACCCGATAGGTACCCTAAAAGTATCCTAAAGTTGCCCTAAAGGTACCCTAAAAGTACTCTAAAGGTACCCTAAAAATAGCCGCAAGGTACCCTCAAGGTGCCTTAAAAGTACCCGAAAGGTGCCCAAAGGTATCCCAAATCAAAGTGATTAGCAAAGATCAGTTTTGAGAACCGATCTGTTAAGAGATCAGATGCTATCAGAAGAACTGTTCGAACAGATCTTTTGATAGGATCTGATCTGTTCAAATAGATCTTCCGCTCATTTGATCTGAACTGTTGATCTGGAACTGTACGAGCCCTAGAAAAGAGCATACATAATCCTTCTCTTTCCGCTTTTTGCCGTCCTCTAAATCTTTATGTGAGTTCTTCTTCGCTGCCTCGAACTCTCGCTCGCTTCGGCTTAATCTTTTTAATATTTTCGGATGCTTTTTGTCTCTGTATTTACTCTTGATACTTCTATAACACAGGTCAATCAATTCTAACTAACGGATTCCGACGATATCCTGGCCAGAATCCGGTAAAATCCGACAAAAACAGACAGGATTCGATCGGATTTTATGCAAATCCGATGTTAGATACGATGTCGGAATCGGTTCGTTAGGATTCCGACAAAATTGAGATAGGTTTCAGTCGGAATTATTTGGAACCCGCCTAAAAATGGGTTTTATGCATTTTCAAATGCGCTAATATCTGGATGCAACTTATCTTTGATTTTTGAGCAAGTCGCTATGGGTTCCCGGGTTCCCAGGAACAGGAAACTCATTCGGGTTCCGGGTTCTCGGGAACGGAACCAGAAACTGACACCCCTACGCGGTAGAGGGGTAGTTGTGACAACTGTGAAATTCTTTGCATTTATGCTATTGCTTTATGTTTAAATATCATATTTTCGTTTTCAGATAGACGCTCCACTCATCATTCTCTATTTTGCGTTTGTGCATTATCAACCATGTTTCTCACGTTTATTCTTCTCACGTGCATCGTTTGTCTTGTCGCTGCCTATTTCTCCACACTAAAATCTCGCTATGATTATTTTCGTCTTCGAGGCATTGCAGGTCCCCCGCCTCTTTTTTTCTTTGGCCACTGTCATACTATCTGGTCTGTCAAATATTATTCACGTCTATTACAATCATGGACAAGACAGTTCGGTTCAATCTATGGATTATTTGAAGGTAGTCGACCAGTCTATGTTGTCTCCGATGTTGATTTCCTTCAAGAAGTATTTATCAAGCAATTCTCATCGTTTCATTCACATCGTACCTCATTTCTCCTTCGAATGTCCAAAGCGCGTCCCATGATTACTGCCGATGTGGCAGGATGGCGCCGACAACGACGTGTTATTAATCCGGCATTTTCACCCGCTAAATTAAAAACGATGACACCATTGGTTCATCGCTGCATTGGATCATTTATGAACAAATTATCGGCAATGAGCAATGAAGAAGCAAATGAGTTCAATATCTATTTGTTGTACAAACGATTGACCATGGATGTTATCTGTAAGTCACCATAATTACACTGTAAAATTCTCTTATAGAGGCACTTTCCCATATGTGATGATACATCTCATTTTTTTTAGCATCGTAGTTAAACCAAGACGATCGTAAAAAGGAACAGTTTTTATTATTATCGAACCGCATGGTTGCAGAATGTTTTTGATGGTGTAAACCTGAAGCGAGAGGATTTCATTATAACATATTAACAGGAAAAGTTGGATGTCACCGTTCAGTTCTAAATGGTTGCATCCTAAGAGATGCGCGGTTTACATAGCATAACACGACGATCGTATGCCTGTCCTTTTTGTGAAACGCGACTTAAAAGGAATGTTAAAGTATAGGGGTAGAAATTTGGATCCACTCCCCCGCCTCCCACAGACCGTGACTGACAGGCAAGGATAACGTGAGACCGCGACAGACTTGGCATCAAAGATCATAACCGATCGTGAACGACTATCATGAAGTGACAAATCTCAAATTGTTACTAGTTTGAAGGATTGCGTGCCAGAATTTTCAAAATTTTAAATTGTTAAAACTTTCAAAATATTAAAATTTTCAAAATCTGAAATGTTGATGGATACTAATTTCAATTAAGATGTTGGAAAATTTCCGAGCTTATCGGAAAAATGACACCGTTTTTTCTCATGTTGATTGACAACATAAGACATCAGATATATACTTTTGCATGAAAGTTTTAAATTCTAATGTATAATGCGTGAATTAAGTTTAGTTATCTACCCCCACGTCTGAAACTTTCGCAGATAACCAGATATCAGATATTTGCTTTTCTATGAAAATTTCAAATTCTAGCGTAAAATGAATAAACCAAGTTGAGTCATCTATATCTATGTAGGAAAATTTAACAGATAACCAGACATCAGACATTGACTTTTATATAACCATTTAGAGGAAGAGGGGACGGTTTGTCAATAAAAAGGTGTCAAAGAAAAAACATGTGATAGTTTTCTTTTCGCACCATCCCACTAGCAATAGCTTGCCTCTTCCTTTCCTTCGTTTTAAAAAAAAACGAATATCTGTTAATCCAGCTCTCTGCTAAAGTTTCCAACATAGGCATATATGACCATATCGAATTTATTTATTGTGCTTTAAAGTTTGAAACTTCCATACAAAAGCAAATATCTGATATCTGGTTATCTGTGAAAATTTCAAACTTAGTGGCAGATAGCTATACTTAATTCCCGGATTACACATTAGAATTTGAAAGTTGCATAGAGAAGGAAGTAGGTAGTGCTTGTTGTGGTATTATACTTTTTGGTTTTCCGAAAACTGTGTGGTTAATTTTCTTAATAGTAGGAAATACGAGGTAAGTGTCTTTCGATAGAAACTGGTAACAGTTTGAGATTTGCCACGCCCTCACAACTATGCGTTATAGACTGTTACCGACTATGATTGACAAAGCATTTAAGGTCGTCATAGACCGTGACTAACAGAAGTCAATGGCTTTTGTTCATTCCGATACGTTTATATCATAGAATGCAATGAAAATCTGTTTTATAATAGGTACAATTAAACTATCTTTTGAGGGTGGTGCTAACAGTTATATCGTGTTTCACATTTTAATCTCGTAGGGATTGCGCTAACAGCTTTTTTTAAAGAAATACAATAATTTACGGAGACGAACTGCTCGCATAGTGTTCTCATGCACAAACATCGTACACACTTTCAGTTTTGCTTCATATTTCTCCATATATGGTTATGAAAATATACGATCGTAACTGAGTGATACGAATCGATAATACAGATTGTTTATTCTTCATTGTAGACATATGTTACAATCGCTATTTCATTTCGTGACATCAAATAGAGTCAATAGAATACATATACATCATTTCAAAGTGTAAAAAAATAATGAAAACATCTCAATCTGAGTCAGTGCATGGCCAAAACTTGACATCTCTATATTTTCCATTTTAGAGCTAAAGTTAACGGATTTTTTTTTCAAACGTCTTCAAGTCCGCTATTCAGAAAAACGTTAAAATTCAATAGAAACATGCAGCATTCTAAGGAGAAACAAAAATAGGCGTTAATTTCAAATAAAATACAGAACAAAGAAGAATGATAATTTTTCTCATAAATAGTTATATATTTTCAAAGGGGAGACAACTGAAATAATGTTCCACTTATCGTTCAAGAAATACAGCAAAGTCGAACAGACAGTAAAAGAGTCTTAAAAAGCTCACTGAGGGCTTGCGTGAAAAATGTTTTGATGTATTTTGTGCATTAACTCATTCTGTTCTCATTAGGTCATTGCGCATTCGGAATAGATACAGATATGCAAAATGATATTAATAATGAACTTATGCTTAAAGCGGCTGCTTGTTTCGAACAGCATGTCGAATATAGTCTGTGGACAAAACTGAGTTTTTTGATGCCATGGCTCACACCTTTTCTTATCAAAGTTATTTTTGGGCAACTGGCTTTGATGCAATTGTTACACAGAATAGCACCATCACTCTTTCCTGATGTGCTTGAAGTAGCACCAACCATGTGGCTTCAATCAAAAGTGGATAGTATTATTGATGCACGAATAGCCCCATCGGAGACAATGAAAAGAAATGATCTACTCCAGTTATTGCTTGACGCAGCCACAACCGTACGTATAATTAGCATTAAAAAATAGAGAGAAGATAATATTTGTATATTTTAGAAACCTATCGGTGAGAATGAGCTGCATATGGATGAAGTTAAGTTGAATGTATTTTTATTTATGGCTGCCGGTTTTGACACAACATCGACTGCACTTGCTTATTCTACATACATTTTAGCAACTAAACCTGACATTCAAAAGAAACTTCAAGCAGAAATTGATGAACATCAAGAGAAAGAAATCGACTATGACTTAGTTGCAAAAATGTTCTATATGGATTTGTTTATCCAAGAAGTTCTACGTATGTTTCCCATTTCGGCAATAGCAAATAACAGATGGTGCAATGAGACTACAACCGTATGCGGTCATCAGATCGACAAGGGTGAATATCCTCTTATTTTCATTTATAAACAAAAAAAGACATGTTTTATTCGTTTTTGAAGGAAGTGTCATTCAACCAGATATACTTTCTATTCATTACAATTCTGATTTATGGGGCCCTGATGATCCCAATCAGTTTGTACCTGAACGACACAATACAGAACGACATCCAGTGGCCTTATTGGCTTTCGGTGTAGGATCACGTAGATGTATTGGAATGCGATTCGCCTTGATGGAAATGAAAATGTGTTTGGCTCATTTGCTTCGCAATTACACAGTGTTGCCCGGTGAGCATTTGGAAAAAGATTTCAATATCAAGGAAGCATTTGTCATACAGCCCGATGCCATCAATGTGAAGCTTGAAGAACGTCGTTGACTGAATCGAACAGAGATATAAAATGACCGTTTGGCATGAACTATGTCTATGGAGTCTTTAAATCGTGAAACATATTAAAGTTTTTCTTTCGTTTTGTTTTCTGATATACTATGGGGGCCAATTGAATTTCCTCCCTTTGTTATTTTTTATTTTTATTACTGTATTTCTTTTATTTTTTAATTTATT
>CAJNOL010005278.1:0-11826 GCA_905250125.1 Rotaria sordida
TTTCGATGTTTTCCTTTCTATGTGTTTTTTGTTTCGACGTTTCCCTCTTCGACATTTTCCTTTTCTAGATTTTCCTTTTCTATTTTTTTTCGACATTTTCCCTTTCGACATTTTCCTTTTCGACATTTTCCGCCAACTCCGGTTAAATAGATCGTTCTCTACTAGCGTGACAACAATTGTGAGCATAGACCATTTTCCTCTTATAAAAGATATCTAAAGTTCATATGTCCTTATCAAAATTATTGAACAATACTGATTTGCAAAGCACTAATTTTATTTTCTCATATTCATCTGTACTTTTTTTATTCGAAAAATGTTTCATTTCACGAAAAGCACTATCGAAATCGTGTTACTTTAGCTAAGTTACTTCTGCCCTTTAATTCATATCACCGTAATGATCTGACTTGCATTTTGTACTGCTACTGCAAGTGCAATATCAAATTTTTTCTTTGAAACGGAATCGCTACAATTGAAGTTTATGATGAGTGTGTGAATGATTGTTAAAAACTGGTTCATATTTGTTTCTTTCAGTGAACGTTTTCAGGTGCACAATCACGCTTTCTTCCACCAGCTACATACTCACACTCCTTTCCAAATACATAGAAAGAGTTATGACACCATGGATCCTTCTCATGTTCATAGCGTCAATATTTACAGCGAAACCCAACTTCCGAGTTCCAAAAGTTAGATTCTTATCCTCAACCAGCTTAATGCGACAAGAATTAGATGGTGAAACTATGTGGCTGACTAAATTTGCGGGATAGAGGGGGCTTAATTTAAACAGCTTCTTGGAAATCCCCCAAATATACACGTACTTGTCAGTTCACGCAAGCAAGCAGACATTCCACGAAACATACAAAACTTATGCTATTGCTTATAATTCTTTCTGAGGTCAAGGGTATATAGAGTATATTGGGCAAGGTCGTGGATAATTAGAAGTGAAAATCAAAATTATGAAGGAATTCTATTTAGAAATATGAAGATTGAGTGATAATCGATCCGATAGAGACATTCTATGATTCTGAAATGAAGCTTCACAAACATGTCTGAATACATAGAAAGCTTTAGATCACATTAGAATGTTACAAGAACCTTTTCCTCTTTCTTAGTACCCCTAAAAGATCAGAAATAATGCTTTCATTTCTGTTATTTTTGAATTTCATCTTAAGAAAGGTATTTCAAATCAAATTTAAATTTTTAAATCGTAATAATCTCTCTGCAGATTTATTTCATGATTCTAGTGCTCTTCCAATTACATTATCTGTCGTCGTAAAAAGTATCATTTATTCCTTTATTTTCCTTTTATTTTTGAAAAATAAATGATTCATTTACATTTATTTTTTAAAAATAAAGTATTCCTTTATTTATTTAACTTTATTTTTTAAAAATAAATGATCATTTATCTTTATTTTTTAAAAATAAAGGGCCCATTTATCTTTATTTTTTAAAAATAAAGGGCCCATTTATCTTTATTTTTTAAGAGTAAAGGATTCATTTACCTTTATTTTATAAAGTAAAAGTAAAGTACCACCCCTAATGTCAACACATGCACCGATAGCAACTCAAGGTTTTGATATGCAGAATAGGCAATATTTTTCTTTCAACTCACGGATTTAGTTGTGCCTAATGCAGGTAGACGTGTGCATGTGTGTAGAGAAAAAGAAGCAATCGATTACTTTCATTTTCTGTTTGTGACATTTGCTGCAATAAGAATCCGAAAAATAAATATGCTGACGAGAATTGAAATGAAACTGCTTCACGTGTTGTCTATGTGACCATCGTCTAAAATCGATGTTTTTATCTAATCGACTTATGTTATTTTCGTTTTTAAGATTTCTGTTGACGTTGTCTGTCAGTCATCAAACATTAATCAAGCGAAGACTCGGTTATCGGTAAGACAGGCAGTATTTTCAAAGAAGTTTCTTTAGTATTACGTTTAGTTATTATCAGTTATTTTCAACGTTTTGAAGAGTGGAGTCATGTCAAAAAAGAAACAGGTGACGTTTGCCTCTAATTCAAAACTGGCTCAAGGTAAAAAGTGACTGTCAAATGTCTTTAATCAGACTTTAATTCAGCTAGAGAACGACCACAACACAATTTTCTTCCAGCCGAGATCTTGGATCATTCGTTCATCGTTTGGCTCGGCGCTGATTCGAAGAATACTGTGCCGATATTTGCTCGTGATCTTCAAAATCACGTAACTTTCATCAATACCATGATCCATTGCACTGAATACATCACTTCATTATCCACACGACAATATTCAATCATCCTCATCATATCCGACGAACATACGACTCAGCAGAAAGTAATTGAAGGCATGCTCAGTTTGTTAGAAATCAAAATGATCTATGCAATTATGAATGAGTCTCAATTCAATTCTATTGTGGGTTCCTCCAGTAGTCAAAGACTCAAATATATTTTTAATGATGCATCAAATGTTTTGAAACAATTGTGCCGCGACAGACATCATCGGTCGGTTCATTGGAGAATCTCAATACCAGATGACAAACAGCACAGGAAGATTAGCAGTAGCAACGTCACAGCGAATAAAGATGGAGAATCTAATCGAACCAAATCATTATCTCCGCATTGTTCAACGCCGAAACCGATTCCAAAACCACGAACATCTTTGCATAAAAAGATCGAACAACCAGTATCGAATCGGAAAGGTTTCATAATAATTGTTTATCAACATACTCATTCAATTTTATATTCACTGCATAGAAGATCCGCAATTAGCAGGTTAACAGATAATCCAAAGAGTTGTTGAGAGAGTTCTTGACAGAGTGATCGAGACAGTTGCTGAGAAGATTATCAGGGTATGGTGGAAAGAAATCATGAGTGAGTTACCGATCAATGTGTTGGCTTGTCCTCAACGCGTTACTTGACTTTTGGTACGTCTAATCTAGTAAACAGATAGTGTTCATGAGACCAATAATCGAGCAGAGTATTGATTTTACTTGTCATTTCTCTGTATTTTTCACACTGGTAAAATTCGAGGAAAATCATCTCATCACTGCTCTCACTAATATCGATTTTAACTTTCCCATCTACTGAGACTTGTTCGCTGACAACAAATCTCAATTTCTTCTTCTAACAGCAACTTTCCCTGATCGATTTTCGATTCACTCAAACGAGGAAAAACAAACTCTCTTGTTCAGGCAACAGAAAGTCATTCTTTGTCAAATATTTTCAGTAACATCGGCAGAAATCTTTCCTATTACAGCTTCATCAGACATTCGTAGCAATACTATCTGGACAAATAACAGTGACTCTATGGCTCAAGAGAATGAACGCTCAACGATGACAACCGGTCAAACCGATTATATTCAGGTATAACACTATATTCTACCACCGCTTATACTCAATTGATTTACTGTTTATCTGTGTGATAGAAAGCTATTCGATCCGCCGAACAGGCTGCAGAAAAAGACAAGGCTCAGAATTATGAGGCTGCTGCACAACACTATATGATGGCGGCTGATTGGCTCAAGCAAGCAATGAAATGTCAGTAGTTAAACTAACTCTTTTGGCCAACTATTTTCCAATATGACTGATGTTTAGTTGATACGATGAGCGCTCAAATGAAACAAACGATCCGACCGATAATCGAAAGTTATGGTCAAAGAGCAGAGGAAATCATAAATATCTTGAAAAACGGGTCAGACAAGAGAAAAGCTGTTGCTGATGTTGATAATTGTAGACGAATGATGCAATGTGGGTTTGTCAATACTCTTTATTTGATTTGATAGAGAATGCTTTGTGCTCTTTTTTCAAAAGATATGGTCACTGATCCAAAAGTGTCTTTCAACGATATTGTCGGTTTGGAACAGGCCAAAAATTTACTAAAAGAAAATATCTTCATGCCTATCAAATTCCCACAGCTTTTTACAGGTCAGATATATATTCCTCAGTTGATAGTTTAATCATTGTGTTTCACTTAGGCAAACGTAAACCGTTGAGTAGAATCCTTCTTTACGGAGTGAGTGTCTCATTTGCTTATTAGCGTCATTTATCTTTGTTTAATTATAGCTATCAGGAACAGGTAAGACGCATCTGGTCGAAGCTCTTGCCACCGAATGCAAGAGCACACTGGTAGCTGTCAATCCAACCAATCTGCTCTCAAAATGGTCGGGTGAAAGTAAAGAAAGAGTTCAACATTTATTTGATCTTGCTCGAGAAATACAGCCATGCATTCTATTCATTGATCATGTCGATAGTCTGTACAGTCAGCATAATGATATCGAATACGAAATATCACCTTGGAAGAACGAATTTCTTGTTCAAATGGAAGGTCAATCATTTTGTTCTTTTTTGTAACTAAAACAGAAAATTCGTATTGTGCTAGATATTAGAAATGACAACTCAGCTGTGTTCATTATAGCTGCTACTCATCTTCCTTGGAAATTGGACGCAGCTATTCTAAAACGGTGCGATTGTCAACAATAACTTTCAAATTCTTGTCATTATTTTTAGTATTTTAGATTTGAAAAACGCATCCATATTCCACTACCTGACTTAAAGGAACGAGCATTGATGTTTAAAATACATTTGGGTACGGATACTTTTCATACGATACAAGAAGATCAATGGATACAACTTGCTCGAAGAACCGAGCGGTAAGTTGTGTCACTCATGCAAGTATTGTAATGGAAGAACGGGATTTTAGTTATTCGGGAGCTGATATCGCTGTAGTATGTAAAGAAGCACTACACAGGCCTATTCGACGACTTTGTTTGGCGACTCATTTCAAACAAGTAAGTTATTTCATGATCTGCTCTTAATAGACTTCGCTTGTTGTCATGTTTACAGATACTAAATCCGAAGTTTGATGATCATCGTCAACTATGGCTACCATGTTCTTTCGATGATCCTCACGCTGTACCGCTTACATTCGACAAGATCCTATCCGCTGAATTGTGCGAACCTCCTGTGACATTGGTGAGGAATTCAATTGTTTGTCGTTAAGGAAAAGATAAAACATTGTTTTTGTTTCTAGTCAGACATACAAGCGGCTATTACTATTCATAAACCAACTGTAACCGAATATGATTTATTGTCACATCAGAAATTCCATTGGAAAATTTGTCAAGAATGCCTATAAAACTAATAAATGAAAGGAATTTCTACCGACGATACTATTTTATCATTGATTTATTTTGGTTTCTGTATATTTGTGCTTGTCAACTGTAGCGCTGTGTAAATCAACAGTAGCCTTCTTCGTCTGATTATCTTCGCTCGCTCTATTTAATTATATTTCGTCTTCATTTTATTCGAGATCAATAAAAACGACATCTTATTGACAAATGCATTGAAAGAATACGTCTTAGAGTTCTTCTTATATTTTCTTTTTCGAATATGATAAACTAGAAATTCTCCATAGAGTTTCATTTAGTGAATGTGGAAGTTCCAGGTGCACGGAAAGTTACACATAAGAAGACATCTTGTAGCTGGAATGAAGATTGCTGAAAGTCGGCAATCTGTAATCAATATTTTTGCCAACCTAAACTTATTCTCTTTCACTAGCAGATATTCTAAGCATGTGGCGTTTCGCTGTAGTATATAACGTTTTCAGGCACTAACTATGAATTATCACAAAGAGGTCACATTCATGTCTCTAAGACGTAAGGTAACTATAGATAACAAATGAAAAAATTAGCTATATAGGTTTAATAGTGTTGTCATCGAAAGATATCACGGTGTGTATTTACTACATAAAATTGACGACGATTCGATCAAGCTATAAGTTAATACGTTTGAGAAGCCCACAAACATCGAAGACAATGTTTACATGACTCCTAAATCTCATATACGGACGACCGACTATTTCAATCCTCAAACTTTACTGATTCTGTTCACAACACTTTTCTTGCAGGAATGTGGAATACCATGCAATGCACCAAGATCGGCTGTAGTGTCATTGAATCAGTGCGTTCTTTATCTATTTTTATATGTTTATGGACGCTTTGAAAAACATTATTCGTTTACGTTTGTTCTATATTCAACAGGATACAGCGGCGTCAGAGTTTATCTTGATCTTGACATGATTTTACTAAAAATGATTCCATCAGCCAAGGAACCTGCACAAATTGTAACTAGCTATATATCATGTAACTACGATCCGTTTTCTTAATGTACACTTACACAACAATAGCTACTGTTTTGTAGATCAATTTAGAGCAAGATATTTCTATTAACTAACAAACAAGGAAAGAAACTATTGACATATGCATTTCTATTTTCGACAAAATTCAAAAAATGCCTATAATTAATGATATTTATAATTCAGTAGAAAAAGATCTCATCTGTACTATGCATTCGTACATCTGTCAAAATGGGTTTTAGCGAAATTAAACATTCCATCATGCAATAAATACAAAAATTCAAATATTTTATCGATTTACAATCATCACAACTTGAAGAATCAAAAAGTAAAATTAATCACTTCGAAAAAAACCGACATTCTCTATGCTTATTGGAACATTCAACATTAACTCGTCATATTCGATCAATGAAAACAAGTAACGTTCATCGGATTCCGATTCACTCGTCCCTAGACTGAAACACGATGACATGTGATATGACTAGATGTGAAGATGAGACTATCAAAGAGTACGTCTCTGACCGAAATAAAAAAATGTGCTACAAGGAAAAAGCCGAGTGTTTTTGAATTTCGTAATTAAAAATCAATTAACAGTAAAATCAGTTTAAAGTTCAGCAGGTGGAATTACAAAGAACAGAAATATACAGGGTTGGAAATAATATTATTCCAGGGGGGAGGGGTAACGCTATAATTACGAATAGCAACCATAATGAATTTTATACCAAATGAAAGCCCGTAAAAAATGAGGTTTCCTGATACGAAATTGTAAGGGTTTTCAAGATATTTTCATACAATACATCTTCAAAAGTTACTATAGTTTACCGATATGAAATATGAAAAAGTCTTCTAAATAGCTGCTTCCAGGTGGACCGAACAATAGGACGTAAAAGGATCGTCCTATTTCTCAATCGAATCCACGTCTTATGATCGTTTAAACAAAGATCTTTTCGATTTTTCTACGGAAAATATCTGTTTTTCTTTGCTCTACAGTTCCCTGAAAATAGATTAGAACGAATGTATTCTACGAGATTGCGAAACTTTTGAAGGTTTATTATATGAAAATATCTTGAAAACCCTTACTATTTAGTATCAGGAAACCCCATTTTTTACGGGCTTTCATTTGGTATAAAATTCATTATGGTTGCTATTCGTAATTATAGCGTTACCCCTCCCCCCTGGAATAATATTATTTCCAACCCCGTAAATGTCTAAAAGTTGTAAAAAAAAAGAAATAATATTCATCGAATGAAGATTCACTTTATCGTATAGTGCAGATGGTTGAATATATTTGATTGACCGAAGAATTGGAGATTCTGAAACAAGAAATTTCGAAAGAACCAATTGTTAAGCTTTTGTAGTCGAAATTTTGGGCATCCATAGCATTCGCGAAAACTATCAAATCTCTCTACCGTTCATAGTTAGGATATCATTAACTGACAAACTGGAAAGCAATTTGGGTTTAAATATAGTGATGTTCCGTCTTTATGCATGAACAGCTTAAAAATATTAAGTAACGTCAATTTTATATACAGTATGAAAGTTATTCCTCATCTGAAGCATTATCTGGCGAGTATAAGCGGCTCAAAGCCGATGTGGGCGTAGCATTGTTTTGTAAAGAGGTCTGACAACCACGGCATACGACTATCAAACCAGTTGTCGTGTCGATCCCGCGTCGTCCTAATATTGCTCCATTCACGAGAACATCGAAACCAGAAAAGGTTTCTAACGATCGCCGAACATAGCCTATTTTAATTTAGAAAACGCTTCAAAATGATGATTTGCGATCAATATAGATTCTTACTAGTAAATCGTGAAAAATCAATTTTCAGAACAGAATCGGGTATCTCTTCGCTCTGAGGTCGAAGACGATGAAGGTTCGGAAATGATCTGATAGTTAATTGTGACCAATTTTGAGTCATGATTTTATAGCCACATACAGCGCAGTTTCGGTTTATTGCCATATTTGAATCATTTCTCGCACGTGTTTTCGCCCTACGAGCGAAAGAGAAAAGAAGAATGTTTGATAGAAAAAGCAAAGAAACTGTGAGTCTTACCGATGTTGATTACGATCACACTCTAATCTAATATTTCGTTCCGCATCAGTCTCGCGCGCTCGTAAGTTTTGTCGACGGTTCATTTCTTTCTCACGCTTCGCTGTAAGACGTTCTTTTCTCTCCTTTGCGTTTTCTTTTGCACGTTTGTTGGCTAGACGTTTCACTTCGTATTGGCTACGAGATGCAAGATGCTCCTGCTTTTCTTCATTTGTTTGATTGACATGAAGATTAGCCAGTCGCTGTTTTTTATATTGTCTATCAACAGTCAGTCGACTCTCTTTTTGTTCAGCAGTCTCTACGAGTGCACGACGGGCACGAAAAGCTCGCATTCGGTCCTTAGAAGTCGACATTTGGATATCTATTGACGGCAAATTTTTGGAGAATAAGACGCTGAACAAATACTATATAGAGAAGGTGATAGTGCACATCAATATCCAACTAAATTAGAAAATTTTCACATACTCTTCAATATTACTGGAAGAATTAAAGTCAGTAGAAGACGAGTTGGCACCGTTATTTCGTTGCAACTTCGTATTTCAAGTAAGCAAACTCAATGAAAATTAAACTATTTATGATAATAACATATTCTAAAGTGAAATTAAGAAAAGCGCGATAAACACGAAAACGAAAAGCAAATCAGAGAAGATTGATATTTGAAAAAAAAAAGAACATATACGATATTTCTTTCAAAGTTTGCTAGAAAAAATTGGCAAAAGATAAAACCGAGAATGTGACTACGAAATTCACCAAAACGATGAATTTACCTCGGAGAACAGGCCAAAATATTCAAGCGACCTTTGTCACTGATACAAACAAGGACGTCACCGATACAAACACAGACGTCACCGATCCAAACACAGACGTCACCGATACAAACAAGGATGTCACCGATACAAACACAGACGTCACCGATACAAACAAAGACGTAACCGATCCAAACACAGAAAATTTAGGTTTCTAGACCCTATCCTTTCAGTCTAGGGAATAGACTTTCAAACAAGAACGAACGTGTCATTTATGAAACCATTGCATTGAAGCTTCAGCACTTGCTCAAAGGAAAAATATCAAGTTTGTGCACATCCGAGATTACTTTTCAATATTAAGGAAAAAGATCGATAGATGCGACAAAATAATCTTGTCATACCAACCACTGTGATAATAAATAACTCAGTGAGCAATACTAAATGCTGATGCGAGTATAAATATGCCACGTCGTGATGTGCTGTGAGAAAAGATTTATTCGAGGATGATGATTCATCTCTTTCAAATATATTAATCATTTAATGAAAGATAGATGCAAATATCGATACCGTTCATTGGGCGTTGAATCCCGAAACTTCACCGGGATAAAATTTGTCTTGTTGGAATTCAAAATATGTTTAGCATGTTTATTATAATCTATGATATGCTAACTAGTATATGAATTCCGATTTCGTGGTTCGGTAAGCCGAAATTGAGCTGGAGCTGAAAGAACGATGAACTGTTATTTCAGACGTTTTTTTTTCTTATAAGCTTCTTGTATATGTGACCATTATCGTACATAAATTCTAGTAGTTTCTGAACTAAAATTCTGTGAAGGTCACAGTGAGTTCACAGAAGAGAGGCTCAAAGCATTGTGCGACGTGTTTTTACTTATGCTACAAGATATCATCAGGTATGTTTACAAGCTAATACTATAGTATTTTTGCTGTTACTACATGCTTTATTCATGTTGAATAATCTACATATTCCATTTACCAATACAAATTATTAATGAGAGTTTATAAAAAATATGATCACAGAAAGTACACCTATTAATGATATAATGAAGCACCATAATCGATGATAAAATCGCAATTTATTACCATTTTTTTCTAGCGATTTCAAGGATATGGATACTTTCATCTTTCGATGTATTCAATAGGAGTCATCAGCAAGTTTTCCGTTAGAAACGATCAGATCGACTGTAGCGAACTAATATATATGAAGTCTCAGTTTAAGCATAACAGGTTAGTTAGAAAAGAATAAAGACAACGCTTTGAGACTGGACTTGTTTACATCTTTCATTCTGATTTCTCTCTTTCTATTTCTGTATAATTTTCTTAACACAATTACTTTTGCCTCAATTGCTAAAATCAAAATCACGTGTAATCAATGTTTCATCAGCAGCTCACGCTATGTGGCAAGTATCTTGTTCACCTGAAACATATGCAGAGCAATTAAATCAACAAACATATACACCCTGGCATGCTTATGCTTTAAGTAAAATAGCAAATATCTATTTTACCATTGAATTACAACATCGTTATGGATCACAAGGACTTCAAGCATATGCTCTTCATCCAGGTGTAGTTAATACAGGTCTTCAAAGACATGTTGCTATATCTCAATGGATTAATGCTCCTTTCCAATCACTTCTTTTTAAAACACAACTTGAAGGTACTCAAACAAATTTAGTTTGTGCTGTATCAGATCAAGCTGTACCAGGAAAATATTACGCAGATTGTCGAGAGGAGACATTTGCGAATCCTCATGCAGACGATGCTGAACGAGCTTGAGAATGGTGGGATTATTCAGAGAAGATTGTTGCTGAGAAGATCAAAGAACGTCATTATTAAATTCAACTAAACATCAGACTAACTTTTCGGAGACATTCGTCCTTCATGACTTTTGGTTATTCAAGAGATTTTATAGATGATTATTTTAACCAGAAAAAAACAGTTTCATATAGTGTGTGGTTCTTTTTTTCTTATTCCGTCCAAAAAAACTAAAAACAAGCCTTCTATTTCATTATATGTGAGTATACAATCTCGCTATCAACAGTAGAATATTTTGTCGTTGTACATCATACACTATCATACAGGGCGTCCCAAAAGTCTGTCGGAAAAGTTTATGTACATGTCTCTTAAACAGTTCAAGTGATTTAGTCGCTTCTTTTATAGTATGATAGTATATTCTTTTAAGTTTTATTTCATATAGTTTCGTTTATAACGAATGTTCAAAATGATTACCATCAATTGAAATATACATAAATCCATATTTTTCGAAATCTTAAAAAATTCTGCAGAAGGTATTTGTTTCCGTGATCGACTCTTATTTTGAATTGAACAAAATCTCTATGTGTGTCTTATACATATCGGTTTTCACTTTATATTTATTGGTAACATCATTTAAATGAGCAAGACTGCGTTCGAAAAAAACGAATTTTCCTAACTGTTGATATTTTCTAAAATTGATATTAAAGTGGTAGAATTTCAACTTGATCTTGTGAATCTTCTTCGTGATGTTATTGAACAAATTACATCTCCTATGGTTTTATCGGAAGATATTCAATTACAAAGGAGAAATAATTCAAAACATTCATAAGACATCTTTACAGCGAAGATAAGTTTAAAACAATATTTTTTCGTATGAAAAAGCAATTACGAATTCTAAAAAAGAAAAATTTTCTATCTTCATTTCACTGATCCACGAGATTACACTCGTAGGAATAGTGCAAGTATTTCCACACGATATGCTCTATTCAGCACGAAAGACTGCAAATGACAACGACGATATATATGCGTGTATTCTGGGTGTGGGTGTGAGTGAACAAAAGATTCCAACTCACACCCACACCCACACACACCCCACCCACACCCACACACACCCCACCCACACCCACACACACCCCACCCACACCCACAC
>CAJNOL010005280.1:0-12112 GCA_905250125.1 Rotaria sordida
AAAAAAAAACAAAGAACATCATTTCATAAAAGTTTCAATTTTTTTGTTAGATTCTATAGAAAAAAATTCTGTGTTGGCAATTTCTTATTGAATACTATTTTTTTTATTTATGTTTGTATTATTATTTCAAGAAAATATACTATCTGTTGTACAAAGTTATCTAGGTTCATTTGATCAACATCGTCGATCATTTTCTACTATAATATCTCAAACATCAAGAAAATCAAGTTTTATAAGTCATCATCCATCGAATGAAGATGATGATGAAAAGAAAACAATAACACACGAAATTGAAGATAAATCAATTGATCTAAATGGAAAGGATATTGATTATTCTGTTTTATATAATGAGACAGTTGAAGATTTTAGTTTTACAAATGCACGCAAACAAGCTTAAAAACAAGTTTCAAGTGGTCAACAAAAAGTAGTGTTACAACAAACCAAAGAAGAAGGAGAAGAAGAAGAATAGAAAACTTAGACATTGTCTTTTTCTTAGTATGATTTCCTTCACATAGATTATTTATTAGTTCCATTTATTATGTCATATAAAAAACAAATAAAAAAGAATAGTTTTATCAGTTCGTACGATGATTACTTGATATTTTGTTCTAGACCAATGTCTTTCTATTGCAATGAGGAAAATTGAAATAGAACGAAACATTTATTTTTTAGATTGGAATATGTTTGCTTATATATATATGTCATTGTGTTATGTGTATTATTTTATTTTATTCGTCTAATTTCGATTTTATAGCATTTTATAGGTTGTTCAGCTAAAACTGGCCATACTTTGTTCAAGTTGAGCAGAGAATTTCTTGAACAAGAAACAATCGAACTTGATTCTCTTTCTCGTAGAGAAGAGTCTAGCAAGAATAAATTGTTTGCTTGCTTGTATTTCTGCACTTCACTGATTGGTCCAAGAATAATGTGAAAACAAAAGGGATTAGTTCCCATAAAACTTGAACAAAGGTAATCGGGAGCGGTGAGTTTAAATATGAGGTTATTTTTAATTAATTATTAACTAATTATTAATTGATTATTAATTATTAATATTTCTCTAAAGCTTGACCAAAGATAATTAAGGGTGGAAAATGCGAATCCGAGGGCAGTTTTAATTAACTAATTGGGTGTGGGTGTCGGTGTTTCAATTTGTGTAGGTCTGTGTGCGTGTGGATGTTGAAGAAGATCCGCACCCCACAACCCATACCCACACCACACCCCGCTACACCCACACCCCTGGTCGTTTCGGGCTTCTTGAAGTTATTTTGACTATAATAAGATCAAAAACTTCACATCGCCATAGTGAAAAATAGTCCTTAGTTCATAATGCAGTTCATTTGCGGAGTTTTGCGGGAGCTTAAATTCAAGTTTTAGTATATTATTCGGTAGAGCATATCATCGTCTATCTTCAACAGATGCGCAAAGATGCGCACTTAAACTCTGGTTGAAATATTTGATTTTTTACAGTATCTTGTACCACAACGCCGTGGTGCCCCTAAAGTTCACTTGAGAGATCAACTTTTGAATTTCAATTTGAAAGTTTTTTCAGAGAAAGGTCTCAATGCGACTAGTTTATTCTGAAAGTTTCAAATTCTTTGGTTGCTCCTATCCTTAAATATGAACATTTAACATTTTGTGCTATAAGTAATGTGAAGAAGGGTACTTTTTCTTACATTCATATGTCGGAATAGAAAGAAGCCAAAAATCTGAAACTCTCAGAATAAACTTATCCCATTGAGAACTTTCTCTGGGCAAAGTTTCAAATGGAAATTCGAAAGTTGATTTTTCACGTAAATCTGAGGGAGACCACAGCATGGTGGTAAAAAATACCGTAAAAATCAAATATCTCGACAGAAATAAGCTAGAAGCACGAACTTTTTTTAGGATGTTCATAGCTCACTAGAGGCTACATAATGCACATAGTCTCGACTCAAAAGCTATTCAATACCTCGGAATTGTTCCTGCCCCTTTTGTCCACTGTGATCCACACCCATACCCATATCTTATGCCTTTTCTTAGTAAATCTATGCCCAATTCAAAAACATTGTGCCTTTGGAGGTCAGATGGTTTTTCTTAGATATCTAGTAAGTATATTTTAAATGAAAAATTAATTAGAACAAATTATTTAAATCTTATTCATGGAGCTTTGGAAAAAAGAACATATATAATTCTTACAATTTTTTATTTGAAAAGATCGATCAATTTTGCATTAGTTTTATTTACGCATTATCATTGTTGTCTCCTTTATTAATTAAACATACGATGAATATTTTTTTCCATGGATTGACTTTTTTTGCTCATTCATTTTTAGTTGGGATTATTATTATACAGTAGATAAAACAGCTGGCCATCGAATGGACTGCAAATGTGATTCAGCTAAATGTCGTCGTCGAGTTCCCTAATCTTTGATCAAAATTAAATAAAGACCAAAACAGATTTCGTAGAATAGCGCTTTTTTCTGTCTTGTTTTTTTCTAGAAAAGCGAGAAGGACAAAAAAAAGAATTTCAACATATGTATGTGATCATTATTTGGTTTTTTGCTTCGTTGATTTCTTAGATGGATTTATCAAAGGATGAATAAACAGATTTTTTGAACAAAATAAAAATCTTAAATTTTGAAATAAATCTCTAGAAAGTCTTCTTAATCTTTTAATTAGAGTAATTTTTATCAAACAGGAAATCCATTTTATAATCGATTAGATTTAAATGAACAAATTTATATGAAAAATCTTCTAATTGAATTAATAGCACAATCAAATGAATTCATTTTTGTTGAAATTTTCCTTTGTTTCTCATAGTTAAATGCAATCGGTATTGAATATAGACTTGTTCACTGACGAGATCTAGTCTTGTATATATTATTCGGAAATATTTTTATAAAGGACCAAATGAATGCATGTAATCAAATAAAAAACAAAATCATTGTCAAAAGGCATATTTGATATGTTATGGAACGTTTGAAAGAAATGATGTGGATATTGTTCTCGTGAAACATTTTTTTCATATTAAAGAATATGTGATGTTGATTAACTCGATGTTGCTCAAGAATTAACTAAATATCAAAAGTTTTTAAATTGTAAAGAAGATTATTCAACTACTTTAATCCTTTACTCCCTGTTGGGACATTTTCGACCTATTCATGATACAATCTATTTGGAATATTAAATCATCGAATCGATATGATGATTTCAGAACATTGTGTAAAGCTGTTAATCAGCTACGAATTCGAAAAAAAACCTTCGTTTCGTCATTTCTTGGCTAAGATATATGAGTTGAAAAACGGTATTTTCTCAAGAAAGTGAAAAGAACCTGTTTTATTTAGTTATACAGACTGATTATTCTGATATTTATGGGATTGGTACATAATTAATACTATGAGCATAATCTATTTGTAGGATAGTTTTTTAAAAATTTCTTGATTAGGAATGTCAAAGCAACATTTTTCATGACAACTCGGGTCACTTTTGACTCATTTGCAATAAAACATTTTATTAGAATGATAAAAGATAAAAACTTGCAGTCTCTATTATGACCTTCCTTCTTGACAAGACTTTAACAATAGAAATGAGGTTCTTATAGAGAACCTCATCATATATCATCCTCTGAAATGACTCATTTTTCAAAAAAATTATTCATGATAAGTAAGTTTTCAACTTTATACAGATAAAATAGCAGTATAACTGCAAAAAAGTCAATTTAACAATAAATTCAATTTTTGTGTCATTCAAAACGAATAAATCATTGTAGACCCATTCGACATCTCCACAGTGAAATGACTTGACCTAAATTTAACTACATCGATGTCATAATTAACATTTGTAGAAACTATTCTAATGGTTGTCTCAACACTAAAGCTATTGGATGAATGCTGGAGATAAAGGATTCAGCAAGATTTCGTATCACAGTATAATAACATTTCATTTTCAAGTCGTGTCATATATTCAGAAAATCAAGAACATGATAGGTTTTTGAAAATAATAAATGTCTTCATCTTATGTAGAGATGAACATGAAAATGTAGCATTACTCTGGCAGATAAGATTTCTTTCAGAATGTATTTTGTCCAGTATGAAAACCGAGGAGATGATGCTCCTCATAAGACTAAGTTCGCTCTTTCGAGGCTCATATCACAGTTGAAATTGGTTCAGTTCGGTTGAACTTTTAAAACCGATCGGTGGTCACCGATCTTTTATCAATTTTAAGGATACTGAAGCTAATCTATTTTATCCTTCATCAAAATCCCAAATCTAAGTTTTGAATTCACTCTTTCTCATAGTACAATAAAGGTCTTGGATTACAGAGTGAATGTATTAATTATGGTCACAAAAAGTTAGCTAGTCATTAGATGGTCCAAAATTTCGAGCTCACACTCTGAACTATTTTTAACCGACTATCAAAAACTCTTAACCTTTCGATATAAAAATATTAGAAAAAATTTGTTCCACTTAGATAATTATATGCCAACTATTGGCATCATGGAACTATGAAAATATCTTGGTATTACGAAATTTAAAAATATAAAGCCTAGTATAAAACCGAACTTCATAGATCATTTTACCTTTCTATGGAAAGTAATATTCTTTTACGCATCGAGAAACGTTTCAATTTAAAATTATACCAGCGATTGTTTATATTACAGTTTGCATGACATTGCATTGAAAAATTTCTTTCATCTGAAGACCTACTACTGGTCTACTATTGAATCTGATTACAATTAGAAAGTTATATCTTGATTCTTGATCATCAAAATTCAGATTGGTATTCTTTTTATTAAACACTACATGACAATGATCTTGAATATATACTAATTAGTTTGTTTTTTCTTGTATTATGTTCTCCTTCTTCTTCTTTGTTACTGTTATCATTAACTGCCAAATAAGTTACTATTGATTGATCAAAAAACAAATTTTTGTAAAGTTCAAATAGTAATACGAGATTCATCCAGACATGTGTAACCAATATCAAGAAATCCACATTCAAAATCAACAGTTGTTTTAGGACGAGCCCATGTAATTGAAATAAAATGACTATTTACATCAGATTCTTTGCTGTGTAGATGATAATTTTATTTTGCTACATGAGCCATAGCTATCAATATATTCATTAACAACTGTTTGATAATGATTTTGAAATGATCTATCAAGAACTTGCAAATATTGTATACAACCTTTCGGAATAACAGATACTACAATCATTTTTTTTCTCAAATGTTCAATGATCTCTGGTTTTAGATGAGAATTAGTTGAATCGATAACAAAGAGTTTAATATGACCATGATGAAACTATGAAAAAAAATATTATCTTTTATTGACAAAATCGATTATCGTGTCTGACAAATTTTTTCACTGATGGTGTTACTCTTTAACCCATTCTCATAATAATTCATTAACAAAATCACACTATCATCATATATTTTTGTCCGATGTACTCAAATGAGGCTTTCATACCTTTTCCAACCAATATTTAATATATCCATTCATTGAGAGTCCATCAATTGTAGCTTTTGTTGTAAAAATGATGTGTACATCTTTAGAATATTGTTGACGTTCATCAATACTAATGTTACCTTTTTCTTTGAACAATATCGTTAGTTTCATGCGTTGGTTTTTACCAAAAGTACCAAGAAGATATGAGTGTGGGGTGGGCTGAGAGTGTCGATATACCTAAGAAATCCAAATATCCACACCCACCCCCGAAAACAAGGGTACCTCTCTAAATGACTACGTGGAACCAGCGCACGGGATGCATTAGATCATCATTTTTCGTTTTAATTGCTTATCTTCATTTATTCACGCTATATACAGTCCATTCCATTTCAAGAAAGAAACTGGTTGTTTTCATTCAATCGCTTTCTGTCTACAGAAAATTTCTTTTTTATTTGAAAAGTAAAAATTTCACACTATCAGCATCATTTTTGTTTGCTTTTCACTGTTCGTAATGTTGTATGATGCAAAATAAATTCAATGAAAGATGCATGAAATGAGTCTTTTTCTTCATTTTTTCCGCGTCTCTTTGTCCATTAACACAATGTTGACAGTATGTCATGAGAAAAATGAAAAACAAAATCATTTTGCAGTCGAATTCTTACAAGAGAGAAAGAGAGATTCATTTGGGTATCGTGTTCAATTTCAAACAGGGTGTGGGTGTAGCTGTCGGTATGGATGTGGGTATGCATGTAGATCTGCTCTCCATACTCCCGATCACACACACACCTACATCCACACCACCCATCACCACCTCACACCCCACACCCCCACCCTTTTACATGGGTACGAGACTAATTTAAGAAAAAAAATTATATTTAACAAAGAAAAAAAATTTGTTTTTTATTCATACTGATCTTTGATCATTAACTGAATCATTGATAAATTCAATAAGAATAGCATTATTCACATCTGGTACAATCTTTTCTATTATGAATAAACCATCATTTAATGATTCATATATTTTTCATAATATGATTTCAAAAAATGTATAAGTAAACATTTCATATTATTCAATTGTGAAAGGAATCTATCAACATCTAGATAAAAATTTGGTGGAAAGTATCCACAGAGAAATTGTAGAAAATGAAGAAAAAAAAACGTCGAATGAAAAGATCTTCGTCGATTAATGATTTATATTACAATTTTCCATTCATTTGTTATTGGATCAAACATTTCATTTCAACATTTTCTATTGCATCATTTGAATACCATCCACCAACTATAAAAATAAAATAGATTAATATTTTAATATTTAAATGAGAGAAAGAGAGAGAGATGAATAAATACTAACAGAAAAATAATAAATATTATCATAATAATGGATCAACATCAGATTGATTTAATGAAGTATTTATTTCAGGATGATAATCTAATAAAGATTGATATTCATCATCTGGATCACTGGTATCTTCTGTTTCGCATACCACCGTTGTGTGGTAATTAAGTAAGGGTATTAATTCTTGATTATCTTCATTTTTTTCATTATTAAATGGTTCAAAATAATTCGTATGAAGTTTTTTATTTCCATCATTATGTTTTCGTTTTAAGGCAGAACGATGCACCAATGATAGTAATGATGCCAAACTATAACTTGTTAAACAATCATTAATATCTGATGGTGAAAGTTTAATATATCGATTGTTTGACCCAATAATAAATAATTTGACATGTGTACTAGCAGAATCACGATTAATATGAAGTTCACCACCAAATAGTTCATGTTCAAGAGCATTACCAGCATCGTATTTATCTGAATCAGCGTAAGTCCTGAAGAATGGTAATTGTGGTGTTACCTTTTTTGTTGGACTACAATATCGTACAGCATGTGTAATTTCATGCATTAAAAGAATTGCCAAGAAGAATTTAGATGCTTCAGCAGAAATAGGACTACCATAACCTAAAACAAATAAAACAAAATTTTCTATTAAAAAAAAATAATAATAAAATATTTACTTGTTGTATCAAGGTCAAAGACCATTGGATTTATACAAATTGCAGCTTTCTTTTCGAATTGTGTTGTAGTTGCATATTCTTTTGTACGATTCGGATCTAATACTGATGGATCGACTTTTGCTGTTGGATGGACGATAGTGATAATCACATTATTTGAAATTAATTTTTCAAGTGTTCGTGTTGACATTGTTGATGGTCTGAAGAAAATTTCTGTTTGTTCTAATAGTGTGGAATTGATTGTAATTCTTTCATATGCACCATTCACTATATTTGACCATGCTTGTACACATCGTTGATTAGATGAAAGAAAATTTGCAAGGAATTGTTTAGATTCATTAAAACGTTCTCGAATAGATTTTCTTTCATTTTCTGAAAAGTAATCATGAATAAGCACTTGATAAAAATTTAAATGAAATTTTCGAGATGTTTCAGATGATGCTTTTTGATTACTATAAAATATCAAGAGAAAAAAAAATCATATATTTCATAAAAAATAAATATTTCATTAAACAAACTTTTGAATAATTTCTGGAGTTTCATCATGTAAAATAATATGTTCATATTCTGTATCATCAAATTTACGTGAATCACTTGATTGACTGTACAATTTTGATTTTTGAATTGTACTTGAACTTGTTTGATAATTCTAAATAATTTATAAATAATTCAATTTTGATTTATATTTTATTTTTTCGTCTTTAATATTTACTTTATCAGAATATTCATTGGATGTATGTACTGGAGTACCTTCATCAGATGATTGAGATTTAATATGAGAAGTTTCAAAATCTATTGATGTTTGACCAAATGAATCTTTACCATATAATAAACGTATATCTTTTATTCGATGTAAATCAATACCCATACCAATCTAATAATGACAATAAATTAAAAAAAAGAAATTAATAACGCTTTAGAAATAAGAAAAAAAAAGAATGGAAATTATAAAACTTGTATACTTCTAATCAATGATCAGAATAATAAATGTTTGAACAATAAAGATCTTAATCATAGTTCATCATCTCTCTTTTTCTCTTCTCTCTATTAAACATCTAAAAATAATCTAAAATTTAATACTACGATACACACATAATATTTACATTTTATCAATTTTAATCTTTTATTCTTATCGAATTCTATCTCAAAATTCTAGAAGATAATTAAAATAATTCAACTCTTTAAAAGTTATCTCATATGATTAAATATTTCGATATAAAAAATTAATACCTGTATTTGACATGCTGGTAAATTAATATTTGTATTCATTTCTATAAAGGAATGTTCCATTTGTAATCGTAGATTAATTTCAAGAAAGAAAAATGTTTCATTATTTGAATTATATAAATATTCAATTGTACCAACACTAAATTATATTTATTTTAAAATAAACATTAAAAAAAAATAAAACTAACCCAACATAACCAATTAATTTTGCTAAACGTACAGCTCCTTTTTTCATTTGTTCAAGAATTTTTGGTGGTGGTAAAATTCTTGATGTTTCTTCAATAGATTTTTCATGTCGTTGTTGAATTGAATAATTATGATTAAATAATGATATTATATGTCCATTTTGATCAGTAATTATTTGTATTTCTAAACGTTGACAATTATCTACACATTTCATTACAAGTATTGGTGAATTTGGAATATCTTTTTTAATCTAAAATTCAAAAAAAAAATCAAAGAAACAAAAATGCCAATTTAAATTTACTTGTTGAAAATAATGTTGGAAATTATGATGATTTGTTGCTGTTTGTATTCCTTTTTTTTCACTACCTTTTGATGCTTTAATCATTACTGGAAAACCAATTCGACTAGCAATCTAAGAATTAAAAAAAAAACAAAATTCTATTTTTCAAATAACAACAGTGGAAATGTAATCTTACTTCTACACCTTCTTTTGCATCAATAACACATGCTTTTTCATATATATCTATTGGAATATTAATATTCTCAAGATCTTTTTCATTCCATTCAACTTTAAGATCTAAAAAAAATAAAAGAAAAAATTCTAAGACAATGCATTAAATTTTTGAATTACTAGATCCACTCCATAATAATGTTGGTAGATCAACATTTTGAGCAATAATTGTCGAAGTTATTTTATCACCTAATATTAACATAGTTTTTTCTGATGGACCTATTTTCATCATTAAACAAAAAAAAGTCATTATAAAATATTTTGGAATAAACAAATCGAATAATTTACCAATAAATATTATTCCATGTTGACGAAGTAATTCAGATAATTTCGAATTTTCTAATGGATGATTCCATCCAGTCCAAACAGCTATTTAAAATCGAATATAATTTTCATTTGAAAATAAAACAAACAAACCTTGTACACAAAATTGTTTAGCAATTTCAAGAATAAATTCACAATTTGAATAATTCATATGCGATGGACCATCTACAACATCAACATATTCATCAGCATATTGAATATATTCTAAAATAAACAAAAACCAAAATCTTTTCTTTATACATTGAAAATAACATCTAACCAGCATTAGCTTTTCTATCTTCTGGTGTAATCATAACAACAAATTTAATTGTTTTTTCTTGTTGAAACATTTCATAAGACCATTGTCGAATTAAACGCATATATGTAGCAGCTGCAATACCATTATTTGCAATAAGAATCTTCAAAAAAGAAATATTTATTTTTATTGATACAAAAAAAAGAAAACAAATTTTACTTTATTAATCACATGTGATCCACCTAAGAAATGACAAAGTTCTTGTAATGTTGTCATATTTGTTGGTTGTAAACTAATTGATTCTGTAGTTAATCGCGACGTTGTTCTAAATCATATACATATAAATTATTATTATTTTTTTGTTTAAAAATAATTACCTTAAATTATATGATAATGTTTTTGAATGAAGTGTTACATCATTTATTGAATCAACTGATGATAATGAAGGATTATTTGCAAAAGATGATGAAAATTCAGGAGATTCATCTAATAAATTATTAGTATTATCAATATATTAAGAATCATCAATATCAAATTCACCTTTTGATGTTTGTTCTGTTGGTTTTGAAGATGATTTTTTTTCTTCACTACCAGAAGCCATTAAATAAAATAAAGTTTTTTATTTAAAAAAGAAAATCAAAATATCTAAAACAAAAAAATAATACAATAAAATTTACAATGGTATATATTGATGTACAAATTTCACGTGAAATACTGCAAAAGATCACTTGTCTGCCTCTCATTATATCATACAGTAAAACCTTCCTATATGGACACCTCTGAATTGTGAACACCCCTCGGTCCGCCCGAGCGACTTTTGCTGGAAAAAAATCTCTTGAATGTGGACACCTCCTTATTCTGGACTGTGGACACTTTTTTTCGGTCCCGACTGAATGAATAACCTCTCGAAAATGTACACTTCCTTAAGTTCACCACACATTTTTTCGTTCAGTCAAAGCTATACACACACACACACATATATATATAGGCACTTATTTGATTTATACGACGGATAGGTTGCAAGAATTAAACAATCGATAGAGATAAATATGGAGAAAATACAGAAGAAATCAGACAGAAATAGAATAGAATAGTCAAGATAAAACAATGGAAGAATAGATGAATCAAAAACAGAAGAAAAGAATGAGCGAGACAAATACAAACGGTCACAAAAATGATAATGTATCAACAAAAAAAAAGAAAAAAGACTTCATTCACACTCTTTCCTATGCTTCTTCTTAGGTCAAATTAGATGAAAATAACCTACACAATATAAAACAAAACTATTTTTCATCTGTCCATCTTAGATACTTTAGACTGATAAAGAAAAAAATTAAAACCTTTTTTACATAAAATATTTCTGAAAATAATTCATATCCACAAAAAAAACTAAAGCATTGTTATCTAAAGCAAAAAATAAAGTTTTAAATAAAAATATTTTCTTCTTCAATTCTTTTCAATTGATCAGGTATTATACTAGGTCTTGATCTTGACGATATTCTAATCTAATTAGAAAAGAACCAATAGGCTATTTGTTGATGTCTACCAATATCGATGAATTGATTTTTTTAGCGATCTACTGGCATTAAATGTTTTTCGAAATAAACTTCAATTTTGTCACTGTTTATAAGTACATTTCACTTCAGATCTCGCATGAAATACTTCATTAGCTAATTGAAATAAATTGTCAAACAAACAAAGTGTTATTGCAATTTTCAATTTGTGGAAGTAATGAACGGACCATTGTTTGAAGAATATTTTGTATCCAATGGTATAACAGTCTTCTAGTGTCTGTTAAGGGTGTGGGTGTGACTCTTCTGTCCACCCACACCCTTCTAAACACCTACAGATACGATGTTCTTATCTTAGACTAGGAGCAACCAAAACATCTGAAACCTTCACAATAAACTATTCTCACTAAGACCTATCTATATGAAAAGTTGCGGGCGGAAACTCAAAACTCACTTTTCCTGATGTTCCTGAGGGGGGACCACAGCTTTTTCCAAAACACATAGTAAAAATGTTGTGTCTCAGCAGCAAGAGGCTAGTGGCACGAACTCTTTCCAAAGAACTCATAGCTCATTAGGGCCTAGTGTATGCACTGGTTCAGTGAACACCAATATCAGTGCAGATAGTGGGACCAGTGCAGACAGTGTCAGTGTATCACTGCAGACAGTGCGCTTTGTGTCAGTGT
>CAJNOL010005282.1:0-11508 GCA_905250125.1 Rotaria sordida
GAGAACATTGAAAATACAATAGTGGGTGTCTCGAATACAATGGAAACAGACCTAGAAAGTAAAAACATGACAGACTCAAATATGTCTAATCCGTCTGAATAAAAGATCACGTCCATTGTTAACAATATTCAGGATACAAGAACTGCTTCGTGAATATACTAATGATGGAGAATAGTGAAACTATATATGCTTGAAAGTGCGTGTGGTGTGGGGTGGAAGTGTAAGGTGTGGGTATGAGTGTGGAAGTGGGTGTAGAGTGTAGGTATAAGGTGTGGATGTGAATATGAGTCTTCATTTCATTCATACCAACAGCCATCGGCACTCACATCCTCGTGTTTGAGAAAAACTATCATTACGAGATACTAGCTTCTGTGAACGTCGCACTTTGCGCAACGTGAGATGGCTTTCAATTAAAAATACAATTATCAGGTGTGGGTGTGGGTGTGAGCAAAGAGAAGAACTACATCTACAACCACACACTCGCACTCCGCGCTGAGTGAATCATCTCAATTATTTACAATGTCGTCGAGCTTTATCCTGAAAAAGGCCGCATTCCGACCAAAACAGACATGAACAAGCACGTCAACAAGCGAGTCAATGCTTGTTCGCTTTCCAATCCAACCACACCTTTAAAAGTCGATGGTAGTAACCATAGCACATTTATGATTGACTGCTCGCAAAATATCTAAATTTCGATTAGTCAAAGACCAGAAGTTCATAGGAAAGGTATATTTGATTACTCGATTTGATTTTGATCAGTAGAAGTTCATCGAGAGATCAATTGTCCAGTGGGTGCAATCCCATGGAAAAACTTTGTTTCGAATAGTCGGTTTATCTATCGTCATTAAAAAATTTCTTGAAATTTGATTTTTGAGTGAGTTTTTACTCGTATTCCGTGATCCGATTCAAATATATTTATATGCTAGATGCTTTTACATGATTTTATGATTAAAAGAAAATTATTTCTAGTCTACGTCTAGAATCATAACAGAAATACGTTTACAGTCTTGTTGAAAAGACAACTATAATGAATTTTACTTTTTGAACAGCCCAAACATTCTGAGCTCTTCAATGACTCTAATTTTCAATAGTTCGTTGGCAAAGAACTAGTTTATGGACTCATTTAACACCATTAATTTGTTTTCTCATCTTGAAAACTACTAGATTGTTGATGATTTCAAATTTGATAGGCATAGATGACTCGAATTTATTGTTATACTAGTTTCAATATTGTTTTATTACTTTTTTTTTACACAGTCTAATTGATTCTAATGTCATTTATATTCTAGCATAAATCTTCTATTTAGTACAACGAAACTTTTACTGAAAAGAATTGGTTTCGCTTATCATTCACAATAGTAATATTATATAGCACAAGTTGTTTTTGAAAAAAATCTTCGAAATTATATTTGAAGAAAGTAGAAAAAATTTAAAAGTTAAATATATTTCATGATGACACATGACTTTATCTAAGGTTAAAACGTTATATTTAGTTCATCTAATCGATGTAAGTTCCGTGATCGTAATTACATATATTGAAATCTTGTCCTCTACGAAAATATCCGATAAATATCGAGACTCGAAATAGAATTATATAGAGGAAGTAAAAATTTCTTCACATTTCACAAAATATTCGAGTGTTCGACGATGAATAAACAATTTTCTATTCTGCTAACCCATCGGAAAGCTCAGATCAACATCTCAAAAATATCCATGCAGTGACAGTTTGTGAAAGTCCAGTAAGCATTTAATCTGATGCAAATATTAGTTGGTCGATAAATAGTGGTAGAAGCAACATTTGCCGAATGTTTACTTGTTTAAAATAATAAACGCTGAATTACAAATTTATCGCAGTTTATTTCGGTTAACTTTGATGAAAAACAGTGATGAACGAATGCATTTCGAAGAGTTGAAATCAATATTCGAATAAAATCTATCAATGCTACAATGAATGCGCGTCACGTACTAAATGTGAATGTAAAATTGTCAAACTGTCCTGCCACTTCGATTCGTTTACAAAGAAATCATGTAAACCAGTTTTAAACTCTGCTTTTTCTCATTTTGGGCAGGAAACGGGTGTAACCCACAAAAATTGTAATGGTACTGTTTCGACATGTTTCGTTCGAAAACCAGACAATGAAACTCATTCTAGCTCACTTTTCGGCCTACCTTGTTCGCCTAAGGAGTCATTTCATCGACGATGATTTGATAATTGTATTTTTTCTTCTATCTAATTATAATTTTGCTGGCTTGATATAAAACTTGAAGTTTGAAGAAAGGCGTAGATAAAAAATAGAAAATGTACGTCGAACATCGAAAAACACGATATGCATATCAATATTTGCCATCATTTTCTTACTGTTTTTTAATCCCTGTTAATCTATTATCATGAAGAAAGATAATGTTTCAATGGTAGACTGTAATCATCAAGTGCTGTTGTAATCTCGAAACAAGATGAAATTTTCCGTTCAATTACCGCATATTTAGAATAGATTGTGCTCTAGGTTACGAAAACATGTGTAGATGATCACGGAAAAGATCAAAAAACATGCATGCCAGAGGAGAGAACTTTTATCTTGGTCAAAACAATCTATACCTAGACAATAGGTGGTTGAAAACAAGTGATGTAGGTGTGGGTGATGTGTGGGTTTGGGTGAGTGTGAAGTGTGAGTAGGTGCAGGTGCGGATGTGTGAATGTTCTTTTCATTCACACCCACACCCTCTTACAAAATCTTCTGAATTGTATCGAACTCTAATTTCATAAAAGGGTTATCGATTTGGTTTTTAAACAATCATAGATGTGAAATAGAGCACTCGCCCATTTAATCATTTTTTTCTTGTCAAGAAAAGTTTATATAAAGAACATAATCAATATTTTTTCAGAATGAGAACTTCCTAACAAATGATCTAAGAATGAAAAATTTGGACTGTTATTCTAGTTTCCGCAAAAAGAAAATGAAAGCATCTTATTTTATATAGATTATTTGTTAAAATTAGCGTATGCTTAACTAATAGATAAAGTATGTTGTAGTTGCCATAAGCGTGTTCTAATTCGACACAAAGGTAGCATGAATAGGATGTTAAAGTTTCGAAAATGACCAGAAATTTTATAAGTTAGTCGAAATAGAAAATGTTCTAGGAATAGAAAATCACTTTGTGCCTTGTTCATACTATCTCATATATGTGTTATAAAAATTCATATCTACTATCATGTATATACGGTCCAGATGTAGCTACTTTTATGAAAAAATTATCATAGATGGAAATTCTGATGATTTATTTTTATTCACCGCTCGTCTCACTTCGATTCCTCACCTGTTTCGATCGCTGCTCTGCATGATGAAGAAATAACATTCTTTTTAATTTGATGCTTCGAAAATCTTCTGATTAACAGACGATGCTTGCTTTGATATTTGTTAGTGAATTGTCTTTTCCTTTATTCCATCAAAAAGTGTTTCGTATACTTTTCAATCATTCATTAAGAATTTTCCGAACTCTAGCTCGCATAAATGTCTTAGATGAAAACATCACAGAAATCATTCTGTTGTGTAGTTTTTGACAAAACAAAAATTTTCCTCTCTCAATTCCTTGGTGCTTTTATGCAGGTTTATAATCTCTGATCTTTCCTAGAACTATTGTAAAACATGAAAAATATTTAAGAAAAATACCGACATTCCTTAAATTTCTTTGCCTATTTCTGTTAAACCTTACTAGTTATACAACAAAAGTACTTCATTTGTTGATCATAAGGTATTGCCATGTTTGTTTTAAATTCGTTTTTATTATTCACTAACAGATTGCTCTTTCTATTGATGACTATCTGTTATTTGATAAGTTTTTATTGCTTCATCACATACTATATCTAATAAAACTTTGTTACTCTGATATACTTAGAAAAAAAGAATAATATATAGACAATGAATAGACCACAATGAGAAGAATCAAATAAATTCATATCACGAAAAAAAAAAGATGATTCATAATAGTACTATAGACAATTTTTTTAAGTTAAACAGAAAGATAGCGCGACAGCGTTCATTGAACGTATATATTGACAGATTAGATATCCATTGCAACACCAGATAAACGAAGATAATGCTTCATAAAAGTCATATCCAGCTTGTCATTGTCGATCTTCACCATTAAATGACCTAAATGCATAATATTAATAAGTATTTTTCCTTTGTGATGAAAAAAAATGAGTACTTACAAATTTCTTTGAAGTATTTTTTAAAGAATGTTTTGCATGATGAGCCGGATTCTTCATCGATTATCAAATTTAAATGATGTTCGACGTATTGCAGTGATTCCGTTTTTATACACATAAGTGTAAGAAGTTTTGCAAGTGAATTGAGCTTAATTTCGTTATCTGATTTTCGAACTTGATCAAAAATCAGAAAAACCATCTTCTCAAAATTAATAATATCATCATTAACAAGTTGAATCAGTAACTGAGGAATATCATCAACAACAAATAATTGATGGAGTAATTATTCCATTGTTTTTTTCCATTTTTATGAGAACCTAAAGCAATCAAGATAAAACCTACAGGTACAACTCGAGAGAGAGACGTTTGAGCTCGACTTGAATACTTTCTAATGATCAATGAAGCAAGACAAATAAATAAACTGATATCTAAGTACTATTGAATTATCTAAACTATGTATTGTGCTATATTCTTAAACTTTATTCTCTTTAAATACTTTTGTCGACTACCGACAAGCAATGAACAAACACGAAAATAGGCAATTGTTCATTGGATGATCTGATGATTATTCTTTCGGACGAATATTGAATAGTTCATTGCTTTCAATATGCCAAGATAATAACAAAGAATAGCCATTTTCAGTCACGATATATTTTATAAAAAAAAATGACTCACTTCTTCTTTGTATTTTAATTCAGCCATTAAAGAAAGAGAAGTTGAATTAGGATCTACAATAAAAATATTAGTTGATATCCGAGAAAGAAGTAGATAAACAATTACTCACCAAGTTCATAAACACGATCGAACAACACCTTTTGTTGTTCATCACTCATTTCAAAAATTGATTTACCACAATGTTGTCCAAAACTGGAAATGACCTCTTGTTGTATAGTCATTTCTGTTTTGGTATCCAATTTATAATGAAACAGTGTTATATTGATCGAACTCTCTTCGATTTCGTTTACTTTTCCAATATGAAATCCATCTAAAAAAATGATTGATATATTTGAATTTCTATTTGAATAAATTGAATATATTTTTTAAATTCGAAATAAATAAGTACAAAATTAGCAGCATTAATTCTAAAGAAAATAATTCTTATTAGCAGACATACGGTTATCATTTGCAATAGCTATAACATCATTACAGGTTACAAATTTGTTGTTCAATAGAATATGATCATTGGAATCGGTAGTTCTATTCGTTACTGACGTTAGTAGCAGCAAAATATCCACTGGCTCTGTGTTCGTGTACAATATAAAATTATCTAGATAGAGGTAGAAGATTGCACGACAAATTATCTGAAATGATCTATACCACCAATCGACAGAGACGTAAGAAGTGTTTCCATTCTTCGAATTCAAACTAAATTATTCATTATCGCCTGTGACATCGATTCATTTTTCTCAAGAAACCTTAGCTGCAGTAAAATTCTAAGAAGTCTTCTGTTCTTTGCTAGTTTGTAATGAAACATAAATTTAAAATATGTTAATTATAATTATTGTTGACAAGTTATAAGAAAAATGAAGAAAGTGAGTATAATTGAAAGATTAGGCCTACATTTTCATCGATTGAATCTAGATGACATTCATATACAAGATACATTTTATTTTGGAATGAAACATAAGTAAAGTTGGCAGCAGTTCCGAGTTTTTTAGGAAAATATTCGCCAACAGACTTGTGCTAAAAAAGATTATTGTCGCATCAGATAGAGCATCTAATACATTGAGAAATGTTTCCCTTTCAAAGAATTTCCATTGTCAGAAGCAGCTGTACAATTCAAAATACTGCTTTGAAAACACTGAGTTTCGTGCAAAAATCAGTATTTCGGTCTAATACTTATTTCAAGACGTGTCCCAGTTGAAAAGCACTTGTGTTAGGTAGAACTCGATGAGATATCTCGATTAGTACCAAATTAACTTAGTTTCATTACCTACGTCAAGATGTAGCAGGTCTACAGATGGTAATATAGAGGAGTTTAGGGCACATATGATGACCAAATATTCATTTGAAAAGCTGTGCCAGTTAAGATAGCAGTACCGTTAGATAGAACTCGGCGAAATCTACCAAATCATATGAGAATCAGCCATGAATATGTTGAGGCCGGTTTGTAGAGGGCAAGAGGGTGTTAAAACTTCTTTATAGGAGTGTCTAGCATACATATCATGAGATAATCATCGTTTTAGGGTATTGGTCGCTTCAGAAAATGATTTTTCTAATGGAAGTCATGGCGAAATATTGATTCTTCTTCAAAGGAGTCAAGTGTTTAGGATCGATCGGATCAAAAATTTTTGTAACGTTCGAAAAATACGATATGACTAATTTTTGAAGTTTTCGTTGCATAAAGTTCAAAAAGTTTTTTTTCAAAGAAGCACTTTATATTATTTATGATGAAAATCTCAGATTTTGGGAGACTCACAGCATCGACTGTACTCATCGATACAAAATGGTGCTATGGTCAATGATAGTCTACATATAGAAAAATAGTAAGTAAAAAGTTCAGGTCCGTCGCGAACTGACTCTATTTCTAGGCTTTCCAAAATACAGCATGTCAATTTTCAAACTTGCTTTTAGCTCGGTAATCAATTTTTTTCTTTTCTTACTTGAATACAATCAAAATCATTTTTACTAGAATGGAGCCCTTAGGGTAATCATTCATTTCTGATAGTTTTTATTTTTTAAGATTTTCATTAGTTGGTTACAGGGCTAACTTTATCTATTGATAGCGATTTATGAGCAAATTTATAAAAATAGACTATATAGCGTTCTATTTAATTTTTGGATGTTTTATTTGAAACCAAAGTAGAATAATTCTAAATGCAGTTATTCTGATATTTGAGTTTTGGAAAGTAATACTTTCGTTCATGTCCATCTGGTTGCCCACTCTATGATGTCATAACAGGCTTAAGAAATGAGAAAAAATAATGCATTTTCGTCGTACAATACTCGATTTTGAGAGAAACGCAGATTAAAATAAATAATCATTTTCTTTGTGTTGAACCGTTTTCAATCTTAAGTTATCCAGCATAGCGCCAACAGCATGTTGCCAGAGATACTCGTATATCGACTACAAATTTTGTTAAAGAGTGAATAATCCAACGAAATGTTACGATCTATATAAGATTCGACAGCCAACCTATGAAAGTTTTATTTGTGATGAAAAAATAACAATAAAACAAAAAGGAGTTTTTGAGTTTGATTTAAGAGTAGAGGCTCCTTTAAAGATCATTACAAGGAAGCACTTCATTCAAGTAATAGATAGAAAAAAAAAGAGTTGTTGATGCATCCTTTTTTAAAGTAGTATTTCTTCAATATGTGCACGATTATACAAATCAATAATTGTTACACTCATTCTTTCATTATTAGTTTATTTGATCATATACATGGAGATTATTTTCATGAATTTACTCGATTGATCAGTTAGTTGACTACAAACTTTTATCATATATTTGATCCCACTAACGAGAAATTCACGAAAATATTTTCTGTGAAAATAAAGCAAGTATCAGAAACGATTTTATAAGTGTCAGATATTGTTTAACGATTTTCTTCATCATATGATGATAAGTTAAATGTACTCAATTCAATGTTAGTTTATCTATAGAATCTATTTATGCGAGACGTATCTCAACTGATTTGTTGCCTTTGAAATGATATTTTGACCGTAAAAAAAATTCTTGAGGATAAGAAAATATTTAAAGTGTTTGTGACCATAACATTTTGCCAGCAGTGACACACCGTTTTATTAAATATTCTCTAAAGTATAAACACTTGCAAGATTTTCTAAGTTTCATTGAGCCCTAACTATCGACAAAAATTTTTTCCTTATTCTAATTAATCTAAAGACGTTCAAATAGAAACAATTTGCGTTTATTTAATATCTTGAAACTTTTGAATATGAAATATGACATGATTATTGTCATGTCAATGCATATATATATTGCTTTCATTTAAATAAAATTCTATCTTCAATAGAACACAACAGAGTAAAATTTTAAAATGAATAAATAGAACAAAGATCATTTGCGCTTGTTTTTTCCAGGTGATGGTTGAGGTGATGCTTGTCGATCAACTTTTTTTTGTTGTCTTAATCGTGCTTTTTCCAATTTTTGCCGTTTTTTAGACATTAAACTATCAACCAAACGATAAGCAACAAAACCTATTAACAAAATAAAATAAATCTTCATTAAAAAAAAAACATTGAGTTTCAATTAAACTGACCAACAAGAGCAACAATAATAATAGCTGGAATGATAATGAAAATATTGTTATAACTACTCGTGTAACCAGGTCCTTTAAATTCAACCTATAAAAAAAGAAAAATATTTTTCAAGTTATATGCATTCGTTTCTTAATTTACCATATTTCTAGTAGTGTGTTTATAGTAAAGACGAATTTCTTTTTTGAATTAATCGATCTTATAGGAAAAAATACGAGAAACCGACAACGTTGCTGATCCATGTTATATCTCTTGAAAACCAATCAGAATATGAGAAAACTTCTACGACATCTTTTGCTAACTTTTTTTCATAAGTTTTGTTAAATAAAATTTAAAAAATATTAATTTAAAATTCCTTGTATCATCTTCATTTTAATCACAGCGCCCCCACACTAACTCCATACTGTATCTGAAAAGCATACCAATCAGTATCAAGATGTATCAAGTCTTTTTATTTAAATATCAGTCTCGTTTATTTATGTCATAAATCAATATAAAATGATTTTTATTGTAATAGATTGAAAGTAGAGTAATACACAATCAATCAATATCAAATTAAATGTTATATATTTTTGACACAGATAAAGAATCGTTTTTATGTAATTCAATAAAGAAAATGATTTTTCATTTGTGTTCTCATTTTTTTCGGAGACAAGTGTTTCAGAAGAAAGAATAAATTCATCAAAGATATAATTCTCATGATTTTATCATGATATAAAGAAACGTTCAATCATAATTTTTTTGTCTATCTAGTCTATTGAAAAGGAGCATTACTTCAACCATGAAATATATTATGACTGTTCAAATAAAATCTTGACTAGAGGATTTTCAGAGATGACAAATTGAAATTTGCTGCTGTTTATCAATAGTATTGTGTTAAATTTCATTAGTAGTAGTAAGAACTATTAATAATGTGACATATCTTCTAAAACCTTTACTTTCAAGTATTCGGTACAATAAATTAAAATTCAGTATCTATTGGTCAAAACCTTCTAATTGATTATTATCCATCAGAGAGTGTTCTCTCTGTTACAGCATTTTTTTTATAAATTTTGACTTAGTATTTGCGGAATAGACAAACTCTTCATGTCCGCAAAATTTCTTATTTGGGTGTAGGCTTCTATTCACCGACATCCTTCCATTTGGTGTTGTTTATTTTATGCAGTTTGACAAGTTCAATACCAATTTAATCAAATCAGTAAAAAAAAACTAGAAAAAATATTTATTATTGATATGTGTGATAAAAATGAATGCTATAAAGGTAACATTGTCTATCCATAAAATATCTTGCTAAAATCAATCAAAAGACGAACAGAAAATTCCTACGATATCTATCGTTAATGTTCTTTTGATAAATTTCTTCTAATAATATCTGAAAGATGTCATTTTAGAAAAAAATTTTACTTGAATACCGATGAAAAAGATTTATACAACAAGAAACAATAGAGAATAACTTCTATTTTTCATTGAAAGAAAATCTTAGCTCATAAACATCATTATTATCAGACATACATTTGATATAACCTTCGAACTACAATCCATCTTTTCGATAATATGCCAATAAAAAAAAGATGTTTTGTTTTAGTTATCACATTGGATAACGCAAGTAAATTATAAACTCATTCGAAACAAAATGAATTCCAAAATAATTTAGCTTCTCGTAATTTTTATCAATGTTTTTGATACTGACTGTATGTATTATCTTTCACAGAATATGGTTTGGTCATCAACATATCTAGTGTTCATTTTATAGATACTGTAGAATATTATGTGCGAAATTCAGCTCAATGTTTGATAATTACCTAAATAGTTTAAATTATAACAAATTTTAAGAACTTTATCAGTTGAGTCTAATAAATGGACAAAAAGTCGCGCAACAATTAAAAAGAGCATTTGTTTTATAATTATTAATATTGACAATTTTGGTGTCTAGTAAAAATATATTTATTTCCATTTATGAGAAATTTCTTTAGAAACTTAGTAATAACACAAATACTAACTAAGAAAAAAGTGTTTACAATTTATAACGAAAGTATCATAAGTTCTAGCAATGGGCATATTCTTCTGAACAAAAAACTAATAAATAAATCAATGATTTCTCTGTAGCTTTCCGAGACTTGTTCCTTTAACTCTTCTTCCTCCAAAATGGAATCAAATAAAACCTACATTTCGATAGCATCTATCATAGTATATTATCCTGTATACAGTTTTCCAGAAAATTACCTAACTATGAATAAGAGTGACAGTAGTGTCAAACTTGAAAGTTGAATTCAAGTATTCAACTATCAGTTCAACTATTCAACTATTCAAGTATTCAACGTCTAGAATACCACCAGAATCATCTAGCATCGACAGGTATTGTCTGAGATGCCTCAGGCATTCCCTAGAATGCCACAAGCATCACCTTTGATGCTACAAGCATTCCCTAGAATGCTATAGACGTCACCGATGATGCTACAGATATCACCTATGACGCTACAAGCATTATCTAGGTTGCTACAAGCATCCTCTAGAATGCTACAGGTCTTGGTTGAGATGCTTCAGACATTATCTGGAATGCTACAAGAAATGTGTGAGAAGCCTGAGCTACTATGTAGCACTGAGTAGGAATAATGGTGTACACAGAGACGTGCATGGGTCGCGGCTCTTCAGAGGGCGCTTCGCGCCCCCACGCCGCGACGCTGAAATAAAAGGTGTGTTAGGTGGGAAAACGCGCTTTCCCACTGAATATCCGCAAAACACTTGAGAAGTTAAAATTTGAATAGTTGAATAGTTGAAATTTCAACTATTCAATAATTGAATACTTGAATTCAAGTTTCAAGTATTACATGTATGTTATTTTCATATTAAATGTAACAATCAAGTAGTACCTGATAAATCTTTTTCAACAATCATCAATAATACAACATAAAAGTGTTTTAAAGATATAACAAGATCGAAAAGAAAATCACAACTATTAATACATTGGCAAATGAGTATAGATTATACAAGGTTGATATGTTCGATCAAAATAAATAACAACATGATCTGACCTATTACTACTATCGGAATTTTAAAAGAAGGCACCTGGAAAAAAGCTTAT
>CAJNOL010005283.1:0-12095 GCA_905250125.1 Rotaria sordida
AAAAAAAAAAAAGTCTAAATTGATTTTTGTTGATTATATTAATTGAATATGTCGAGCTAATTGATTTAAATCTTATTGATGATTAGTATAATCATTACTATTTACATCGTCATCACTCTGATTAATAGAACAATCAGAAGAAAACAATCTTCATGAATCATAATTTGATGAAGAACTTGATGTACTACTTGAACTAGTCGAATATTCATATAAAACTATTATTAATTCAATATTACTCATTTATCTTGATTGTTTGATAAGATTAGTAAAATTTATTATTTCTTTTTTGTTATTGAAATCATTGAATTAAATAAGTTTGTATTTATAATAATTTGTTCATTTGAACTAATATAATTTGTTGAAAATGATGATAAAACATTTGTAGCAATTCTACAAGTAGGAAGAAGTCATATATTGATTGTTGTTGACGATTTGTTTAATCATTTTCATTGGCATATTGTACGACCGTTGATCTGTTTCTATTGGCAATGTTGATGACAAAAAAGTATGTTTGTAATTTTGATTTTTTATTAAACATTTTTTCGGAGAATTTATTTCAAAGGTTTGTTTTTTTTTCAGTGAATTAAAACTGATGAAATAAATGAGTTTATTCTCTTTCATTTTGTCAAAAAAATAATTTAATCTTTCAATTTAAATATTTTTTTTTGTCCTTCTTTCAATAAATAAAAATAAAATATTCTACTTTTTCCTGTTTTATTATCTGATATTTTTATTATTGCTAAAGATGGCATTAATGATCTTCTTTTTTATTTTTTTGCACATTCTAATAAACAATCAAGTGTTCAATAATGTAACTGAAGTTGATTGGTAATTGAAAGTACTTGAATATGTTTTATTGTTTCACCAAGATTTCGTGACGATTCTTTGCAAATATATAAAAAAATATAGAACCAACTTCTTTTTATCCTCATATGAGTACAAATTCAAATCAGTCAAAAACAAAGGATAAAACTTTTTTCTGCAAAAAGTTAAGATTCAGTGATGGCTTGTGTTCAATGTATTGATCGAAGTTTACTAACACGTGTATGAAAATAACTATAAGGTAATTCTACATGAACTCAACCGCGTCATACCGAAGTGATGATGGATTTCAATGAAACTTTCAGAGTTTATAGAGATCGAAATTCTAAAGATAATGGTAAAAACATTTTTTTGAAAAGCTTTCATTTTGACGAAGATAAGTACAAAATACTGAAAATAGTAAAAATCGATGTGCACAAAACACGATTTTTTTCAGAATTTATTCCTAACTAGTTTTTCTTATGTTTCTACACTAAAAGAAAGTTAAAAATAAAGTTCGAGGACATCTTCGGATTCCTCGTGAAAAGGCGCATCTGACGACACTAATTATGATCATAATTTTGAAAAAAAAATGAGTCTGAAATATGATGTCAATGACACAACCCCTCCTCCCATACAGGGTATTCTTGTGATCAAGATTATTCAAAAAAGCTGAATTGCCCAATACAGTGGCATAGCGTATATCAAACAGAAACAGATCAATGTATATCCCTCCGATACAAATCAATCTGCTAATCTCAACTCTTACTTTTCAGCAATCAATGAAGTCGTAATTGATTTAAAAAATTGAATATCCGTGCTTTATGAAATAATAAAAAGAGAAGGCAGAGTTTAATTTCACCGACGCATTTCGGGTTTATTTTATTAAAATTTTAAAACACTCATCAGGGCTCTGCATTACAAAAAAAGCAATTATTCAAACAAAAAATTTTAAAATGGATACTAATTATTGCTTATAAAAAAAACTACACTAAATTAAAAACAAAATGTTACATGTAGACTACTTTTAATGCATAATTCATCATATGACTTTTGACAGATTATATATAAAAAAACAATTAACAATTCAATAAAGTTACAATAAGATTAGCTACTTAATAAAAACACAATTTGAATAAAACAGAATCAATAAAGTCGATAAATATGCAGAATAAGATTATCAATATAACGAAAAATGTAGCAATGCAAAATTGCTAGTGGATTTGTCTTTCATATCAGACTTCAATAGCATGGAGCTGCTGTTTTGGATTCATCAAATATAAATTTGGTCCCAATTTTAATAAATGATGTTCTTCTTCAGTAAATTGAATATTTGCTTCATTAATTATTGCTGGAGAAAGAAATCCTCGTCCAGCGAACGTATGAGAGTCGGAGCGACTATTCCCTCTTCTGTATTGTTGATTCGCCCTTGATTCGCTGCTCGAATAACAAATAAAATGATTGTTTAATTTCTAATTTCATTCTTTTCTCTCGTAACTCATGATATTGTTTGAAAGCTGCATAACCAGGTTCAGCATCAAATCCATCATCATTCTCTTATGGAAATCTTTCAATAATACTTTTAATTTCATTCGATAAGATTTCATTTTCTCGAGCAGCTGGTTGAACATATAATTTCATTGCTTGAGTCCGAAAATCTTTCGTAATTTGACGCATTTGATTATACATGGCTTGTGCTTCATCTTGACTTATAATTGATTCATCAATTTTAAAAGAAAAAACAACTTTATCAATAATTTTTGGAGGCATATCTAATTCAATACGTTTTGATAGTACTTGATAATTTTTATTTTTAGTTAATCATAGCTTCACTTTAGGTTTAAGCAAGAAATGAGTGTTCCATTGGGCTGGGGTGGTTATTTGTTCGAAATCTTCTAAAACTTTATATTCTTCCATTTGAGCTTTAGCTAGTTGTATTCGAGTTTGAGCCATCTTTTTAACATGTTGCGTACAAAAATAAATATATTCTAATATATATTTTTCAATACGTTCAACTGGTTCACGTACATAATTTTTAACAGTAGTTGTCGGAGCAGCCGCTGTAGTTCCTGTACCTAATTCATCATTTGTATTTGTTTCTACACTTCCTACAGCTATTGTTTGACATGTTCTATCGACTGATAATTTTTTGGCTATTATATTAGCTGTTGTTTGAGCTAATCTTTGATTTGTAGTTTCAGAAATAGTTTGCATCCAATATGTGGATAATTGAATTTGTGTTTCTGAAATAGTAGCACATGCTTCAGCAATAACAGTTGTTAATCGATTAATTTTCTTTTGAACAAATCGAGTATTAATAATATTATCTCGTCTTTTTGTACGGCGAACAACTTCTTTAGCCCAATGTTTTTGCTCAGTACTCATTTTTAAATAAGCTTGCCAAACCTGTAATTCATAATTATTTCTCGAATCCATTCATCATAAATTGAAACTGAAGCTAATACATATGCTTGATTACCACGACCACTTATCGCATTTTTTGAATTTCTTGAATGTTCTTCTAACCATTTTAATATACAATTCGGTTTAAGATATCGACGAATCTCCTTTTATTTTTGTCTTTTCTTTGTTTCTTATTAGTATTTGACGGTATCGATTCATCTTTAACTTCTATTTCTACATCAGATAAATTATCATTTTCATCAATTAATACAACAAATCCATTATTACGACGTTGTCGACGTCTAAATGAAGACGTAGTTTTACGTTGTCGTTGATTTTTTTGTTGTTGTTGTTATTGTAGTACCTGTTGATTTTGATTATTTTGATTCACTGTAAAAGGTTGAGTTGTATTCTTTCGAGTAAATATTTCACACTGCGGTAATGCATCTGGTGGAACGTTCATAGTAGTAGTAGTTGTTGTTGTTGTCGAGGCCGTTACTGTAGCTATATTAAATTCAGGTGGAAGATTTGTTGAAGGCTCATGCAATTCAATTGGCATAAAATCATTTAAACGAATTTGTCGTGGACCTCGTCTACGTCGTTGTACTTGACTTCTTGGACGATTACTTGGTTGACGTCTACTACGTAACCTAACAGGTTGGACTTGGAACAATCTTTCCTGTCGTTATGGGTGTGGGTGTAAATCTTCCAAGGTGGAAACAGCAGACTCCAACCTCTTGGAGTTCCATGAAGTCCCATGGAGTCTCTCGGAGTCCCTCGGAGTCCCATGGAGTCCCTCGGAGTCCCATGGAATCCCTCGAAATCTCTTAGAGTCCCTCAGAGTTCAAACATATTTTCTGTTACATTGCTAAAATTCCCTAAAACACAATACAAAATTGTTACATCTTAACCCTTTGGGGATGGTGGTACAAGAGTTGTACCACCTATTCCCCAGTAAGGAAAATATTTGTTCCTCATTAAGCTGTGATCACCTGTAAGATAATAGGTCATTACAGTTGTCATCGCATGGATATCTTTTCTCTCTTTCTTCCTGTCATATAGATGCTTCTCGGATCTGCTCTTCTGTTTCTACCCTATACACTGATGCCATGATCACTTCTTCTCTTATCTTAATGCATTGTCATAAGGCTTTTATGTAATCATTTTGAGTCAAATACAATACATTGACGAAAGAGCCGCTTTTCAATTGAAAAATAATTCCGTCCCCAAAGGGTTAATGTTTTTCATCAATCATGATATCAGAAGGGATAAATATAAGCTAAGAAGGCGGTTACTAGTGATGATCCTAGCGAATGGCAAGGGTATAGTATCCCTCCTGGTAACATTTTTTAATTACGTATTTTAATAGTCAGGAGGCTAGCTCCCTAAAGGAATTCAAGCCTCTCCTGAGAATATTTTTCAAACACGCATTTCATAGGTAAAAGGTACTGACTCCCTTCATAGTACGCAAATCCTGATTCCAACATTAATGCTTACATTTATTCGTATTTTTCTACTTGGGCAACTCTCGTTTTTCTGGCAAATCTATACTATGCTTCTTAACTACATGTAGCACACTAGCTGGTTCTGTCACTTTTAGTTAAACAGAATATCATTTATTAAAAAAGAAAAGGAAAAACATATTACATGAAAGACATGCATTTCATTTCTTAATTAATTAGTCTGTATTACTCGTAATAATCTCCAGATAGAAGTTTTTTTTCTGTTGCTAGTCAACAAGTGGACTGCTGATGTGTAGGTTTTCTAGTTTTCTATCTTTTGGTTTATTTAATTGACTATTAAACCAAAACAAGCTGTTAACGGTATTAAAATAGCCTCATCTTTTAACAAGACATGATATTAAATTGTATGTATGCCACTTGTTCTGATGTTCAAAACACATTTTACAGGAACTAGTCATTTATTGCTCTCAGTACGACGCTGAGAAAAGAAATATAAGCCTTTTATATGGAGCTTCTCCCAAAAATATACATCATTTTCTGAAACTGACGGGAAAGTAGTTTTCTTTTAAAGATTAATAGTTTATGTCTATAGCACAACAATTATCCTACAATATTGCTCTGTTATTTGAAATATTGTACAAAAATTTTATTTGGAGATCCTCTAGCGCATTCGATTGTACATAGTTTTTTAATTTTCATTCGTGCAGGAAAAACTTTTCTTGAGCCACACGAACAGTTGTTTATAGTACCCAGGTGCTAAACTGAGTCCATAAGATGCCGTTTGAATTGGGTCGAAGAGTTCAATGGCTGAATGTGTCTCTTAGGGCGAATTTCGCTCTACTAAACCCAATAGTTGAAATCTGAGTCAAATTTGCAATGATCAAAATATCTCTTTCGAATTATTTTTTTTTGGAAACCAAGGATGGACACATGGGACTATAGTATGCTTTATTCCACTTAATAGAAAAAGCAACAATTGTTTGGCTCGGAGTTTCTGACATGTGTAAAAGCCATCATCACCAGTCATTTTTGAAAGTTTCGGTGTCTATGTCACAACCACCTTGTGCATTCATGTTTGATCAGCTGTGATTCATACATAATACTCATGTATGGTGATGCCATACCAAAATCAACCATACTGGTCAGAAAATTTTCCAGGATTAAGCAATTAAGGGATATATGGTTTTACCAGAAATTTATTACTGAATAAAACTATGTACAGAGGTGATAGCTAAAATGTATACTTTACGATAAAACTTAAACATCTCACTTATCGAGCATGTCATATAAGTCATAATGACATAGTGTATCGAGCTGTGGTCACTGTTTCGGTTCGAATCGAGATGATAATTTCGCCATTATATATATATAAACAACCGCAGAAATAACTGTTTCTTAGTAGCAATAAAAGTTTACTTTAAAGGTTTTTTCGACACAAAACTCACGGATATCTGAAAATTATACTAAAAAAATCCTCAAGTATTAGTAGTTAGTATGGAAATGACCTCAGTGAATTGCTTCAATGCGTCCATTTGTATCTCTAGTTCAAACTTGCCATATAACAAATACTATTCTTAATGCTCTTGATGAGCAGTGAAGATACCGAAATATTCATGTTGATTCCGTATACCTCACTTTTAACATGCTCTATGTATTCTCGTGATATTAGTCATATGAGGAAAGCTCAACCGAAAAATGTATTCATGTTCTACCGTCCGGCCAACATTTGAACTATCAGTTCAATACAGTTTTACTCCGCAATGAATTTTTAATAGAACTATAGAGTGCTTGGAAGAGTAAAATTTATTCTGTAAAACACAATTAGCCACTAAACTTTCTAATCTAGCTTAAAAGACATTCAAAAGACTCACGTTAGTTTAGTACCTGAGTATTACCTAAAACTGCTCGTCTAACTCTAAGAAGATTTTTGTAGCATGAATAAAAATTCAAAATCTATGTATGGTCAAATGTGCCAGATGCTGAAGAACAAAAGTATGCAGTCAGAAGGAGTTTGCCACCGTACTCCAGCAAAATGGTGAAGATCACAAACTTCAGTCAATTTTTCTGTTTTCATTTTTCGGATTCTTCAGCAACATTTGTAGGTCGGGTACCTCTCCAATACAATACTATTGTCAGCTAATTGTTCTACTGTATGTAGCATTCATCACATTTCATAAGAAAAAGTGCCTCTATCGATTACAGCATCCGGAGGCTTTCTGTGGGAGACTCTTCATGGAATCAGTCGTTCCAAGTCAAAGAGAAGGTGACAGAGATGAAGTTTTTACAAGTGAAAAGTGCCCATTTTTTTACTCATTAAAAATATCTTTTTTTGAAAGAAATAATTATCACAACGTTGAATTCCATAAGAATTTCTAATTTCGTAAAGCGTTCAAATGTGACTTTTCACCCGTAAAATTAGCGTTTTTTTTCCCAACATGCTTCTGACTGAGCTATTTGTATAGTGAAAAAGACTTAAAGGCTATAAAGGTTTTTTGCTGCTTTGGCCATCTTTAGAATCTTATGGGGTCCCTTGGAATCCCTCGCAGTCCCTTGGAGTCCCTTGGAGTCCCTTGGAGTCCTATGAAGACCCGGAGTCTGCTGTTTCCCCCTTGGGATTTTGTCAAATTCTAATTAAAGAAGAAGACAAATTTAAAACTGCATTTATTATTCCAGATAGTCGTTTCGAATGGAATGTGCTGGCTCAAAATCTCAAGAATAGCCCACCATCTTTTCAACGAGTAATGACTGATATATTATCTACATGTCGGCAATTCTCGTTGGTTTATATTGATGATATCGTGGTGTATTTTCGTTCATTTGAAAAACATCTCAATCATCTTACACAAGTATTATCTGCTTTATTCAAACATAATTTTCAACTTAACCCGGTCAAATGTAGCATTCTTCATTAACAAATCGATTATTTATCTCATACGATATCTGAACATGGTGTTAAGCCAATCAATGAAAAAACTCAAGCAATTATTAATCCTTTACGGCCGGCCACCAGAGGATGGAAAGCAAAAAATTCTTCTTCTATGTATTCTTTGTCTCCTAGATGTGGAGGTTACCGAATTCCATCTTGGGGCTTAGAGAACTGATACTGAGCCGAATGCCAACATGTTGCCTTTTGGCAACAGCCGGCCGTAAGGATACAAAAAGTTGGAAAAAGTGAATTGTTTTTTCGCGATGAAAGTCCAATAATTTGCTGTTAGTTTTAATCCGGATTGTCAAACAAAAGCATACTTTGTTCATCTGCCAATCTCTTACAACCTTAATGTGAAATATATTTCCATAATACTTAAAAACTTTCCGAAATAGCGCAAATTTCACCTATTTTCCTTAGGGAAGCTAATGAATTTAGTAAGATTTTAACAAGATTAGTAATGTGTTATAGTAGTCTGAATAGAAATACTATGATGTGCTATAAATTGTGTCAGAATCTCGCTGAATTTGTTAGCTCCTTTAGAAAAAATAGGTGAAATTTGCGCTATTTCGGAAAGTTTTGAGTATTATGGGAATATATTTCACATTAAGGCTGTAAGAGATTGGCAAATGAACAAAGTATGCTTTTGTTTGACAATCCGGATTAGAACTAACAGCAAATTATTGGACTTCCATTACGAAAAAATAATTCACTTTTTCCAGCTTTTTGTACCCTTACGGCCGGATGTTGCCAAAAGGAAACATTCTTGCACTCTGTTCTTCGAGTAAGCTGAACAATTCATCTTATTGGTATAATAGATAATGGGCCTGGAGAGGAAAATTGACCAATAGTTACTGCTCGCATCAAATGCTCGGACAAATGGAAAATAGATCATTTCGATTCTGGAGCTGCTTTGGGTGTTGGCAGGAGAATTCATCTTTCTCGCCAACAATAGCTTTCTCCTTTCATGGAAAAACATAGAATTGCTCTAAAATGCATGTAGTTAATTATCAAACCGCTCCAGGAACTATATCTCATCGCTTTGAGATAAATCCTAAGATGATATTGACAAAATGTTGCCATTTGGCAACATCCGGCCGTAAAGGGTTAAGGAGCCGCCGGAATTGAAAGGGTTAACAAAAACAAATAGACACAAATTCGAATAGGGTGCTTCTCAATCTCAAGCGTTTTCACAATTGAAACAATTATTAATTACTTCTCCATTATTTCTTCATTTTCCAGATGATAATTATCCTGTTATATTAACAACAGATGCATCAGAAATTGGTATTGGTGATACATTACAACAAAATATTAATGGTGAAATAAACAATTTATATTATCATTCTCAAGTTACATCTTCTACTCAACGACGATATGATCTTATTGAATTAGAAGCATTAGGCATATGGTTATGTTTTCAACGAATGCGATCTTATCTACTTGGTAGATCTATTATAATTTATATTAATCATTGTCCTTTATGCAAAATGATGAACTCATCGGTGAAAAATCGGTAAGTGGATCGAATTTCTATTTATTGCAAGAATATAATATCGAAAAAATTATTCATATTAAAGGTCAACATAATTGTTTAGCTGATTATTTATCTCATCATCCAATACAAAATGATGAAGAAATATTTGATGAGGATTACGGTATAAGCATGTTATTTCGAGAAAGTTTCAACTCGTCACGTGACGAGTTGAACAAACGACAAAAATCAGACCTTTCGTAATACTAAAAATAGGGATATTCAAAAATACAGGGATGTCATAGCGAAATTTACAGGGCGACTGTAACGATTAATACAGGGAGTTCGTAACAGTTGCCGAACTTTCGCAACGAAGCAACAGAGATTTCGTAACGAGGAGGAGGGTGATAGCTGGGCTTGGTTTTCAGAAATTACATGCTTTTCGGTACGAAAACTCTGTAATGGTATATATTAAAACACTCGTGACGATCACCCTGTAAAATTTGTTACGAAATCCCTGATTTTTTGTTACGAAAGCCCTGATTCTGTCGTTACGAAAGCTCTGTTACGGGCTTTTGTACTGTCAATTCGTTACGAAAGCCAGAAAACAAAAATCGTGACGAGTTGAAATTTTCCTGTTATTTCAGGAGGAACCACCAGAGACGGTCCATGCTCCTGTCAATCATCCTTCAGTTATTGGTGCTGTTGTTACGCGTTCAAAAATGAAACAAATAAAACAACAACAAAATGAAAATGACAAAATTACATCACCCACTGTAAATGATATATCATCGTCGTCAAGTAAAGACAAAATTGAACATTCAAATAAATCTCCATCACACTTAATTTCATCTAACAATTTTGATATAACTCAAATTAAACTTGAACAGTCAAAAGATTCAAATATTCAGAAGAAGATTAAAGAAGTTATGCAAGATCCAACAAAACATCCTTATGTAGTTACAGACGATTTATTATATAGATTGGTATTAATAAATGTTGCTAGTAATAAAAAGAAAAAAGTAATTTATTTACTTTCAGTCAAATTCAATTTCATCCTGTACTTATACCATAATGATCCGCTTAGTGGTCATTTTGGCATTCAACGAACATATTCAAAAATTAAAAATAAATTCTGGTAGCCAAATATGAAACAATCGATTATTCAACATATTCAATCTTGTTTACCTTGTCAACAACATAATATTAGTCATACAAAGAAAGCAGGTCGACTTAATCCATTTCCAACTCCAGAGGGATCATTTCAATTAATTGGTATTGATTATTGTGGTCCGTTCAAACCAACACCTCGTGGTAATCAATATGTATTATGTATTACTGATTATTTTACAAGATGGATGACTGCAATAGCTTTACCTGATTGTTCAGCACAAACCACGACTCAAACATTATTTAATAATTATATTTGTTAATATGATGTACCATTAGCTATATTATCTGATCAAGGTACTCATTTTAGAAATCAACTTATGGAACCCATAGTAAAATTAATTGGTTACAATCATAGTTTTTCAAGTGTTTATCACCCACAAAGTAATAAGATGATTGAATATTTTAATGCGACATTCGTTCCTCAAATTATCAAACTTCAAGATCTAGAAAATAACAATTGAAATGAATTCTTATCACCAGTGGCATTTGCTTACAACATCGGCATCCATGCAACAACTAATTATTCACCATTTCAACTACAGTTTGGTCGAGAATCATGTTTACCTACTGATGAACCTTCATCATCATTGACTTTCAATAAACCAACTGATTATTATGTACAATTGGAAAACAATCTGTTGATAATACAACAACATGCACGTGATAATATTATTCATCAACAACGACAATACAAGATTAATTATGATAAACAACGTCCAGATCCATATTATGAAATCAATGATCCCGTATTGATTAAAATTCATGGAATAAAGAAAAAATTAGAACAAAAATATTCGATTACACCAAAAATAATTACTAGAAAACAAAATCCAATTTATTGAGTCAAAGATGAAAAAACACAGGTCGAATCCAGAGTACATGTTAATGATATTCGACCTATTCTTATTTTAAAATCAACATGATATATTAGTGTTTATTTATTTGCTAATGATCATTAAATGTTAATGTTATGTTATGTTTATGGTGATTCAATGTTTGATCAACTTTGTTGTATGCGCAACGACTTAGTTGAACTAACATCGATTCATTATGCTTCTGAACATATTGATATTTTAATTAGCGCGCATTAATTATCAATATATTGTCATTTGCATATGGTAACATTAACAAATATTGATTATTACAGATATCAACAAATTATACACAGACAACTTTCCTTTTTAGAAGTGTTTCTATTTATAGCAAACGATGTTATTTCCTTTTAACCTTATGTATTTTATTAATATTTATCTTCATATATTAACGATATCTATTTATATGCAATTTTGATAGGTTTATTCTTCTGACGAATGATAAATTATATAATTTATTTGTTTATGTTACTTATGTTTGTGCCAATGGACATATCATCTTATATGATATCTTTACTTTCTCAGTGTGTTCTTGTACAATCAATGTTACGCAGTGTTCATAATCGCATTACTCTTACATTTATGTATGCTTGATTGAACCTTATTCTCTTTCTGTCGTAATGCACTTCTCATTCTACATTCACTCGTATATTATATGTATTGCTCTCATCTATATGTTCTTACTCGAGTGTTCTTCTATATCTGTTCTCTCCTTGGCCTCATCACTTGTTCATTCTTACATTGCATAATCTTCTGTTATATCTTACCTCTTTCCTCGCTCACCTTATATTGTATTATCTATTCTCTCTCTTCTCTCCCATCTCTCTCCTATACAAGCTCATGTTATGTATGAGAGTGTTACATTTGGATGTAGTGCACAGTCGAATAAACATCATGCTCACAATGAGATTAAAGACATTAATGTGCCTCTCCATTTGTCATAATGAAATTATATATATATAGAAATATATATATATATATAT
>CAJNOL010005284.1:0-12095 GCA_905250125.1 Rotaria sordida
TTTCTTTCCTTGTTTTCATATAAATTTGAAGAACCAAAGTGTTAACTTTAAGTTATGAATTGATTACTATCTAATGAAACTAGGTTTTGGATAGCTTTGATTGATATTTGTAGTTTTATTCATTGAAATATCTTCGTTTTTACTTTGAAAGTAGTATCAAATGAAGAGAGAATACTATAAATTAAAGGAACTTGTAATATAAAACGCTAATGTCAATAAACTTGTAGGATTAACATGAAAGTTGTAATATAGTTTTCTTAAATTTAACAATAATATAGACACGTCTGGGAGCTTTAGTAGAGTAGCTAGCTATGACTTTTTTCCAAAATGACTTTTATTAATCAATCAGTATTAGTGAAGCGATCCAGCTATCATCACAGATATAAACTTTAAGTTATCATGAGGTATGGCAGATCATCAATATAAATTGTCTTTTAAACAACGATAATCAGTATATATTTCATCTTTAAATGTCATCAAATTTACTTAATAACAACTGAAAATGAGTGAATAATTAAGTTAATTAAAGTTTTGATGTAATTCACTTGAAAAATAGTCATTTCAAGCTTTAAGTTGATTTTTCACTCACTTATAACAACAGATAAAAATCCATACGAAAGTTTGAAATCGTTTTCGAAATACTTTAGAATTATTAAGCTCATCATTTTGAACAATTTTGTTCTCGAGAGCATCTTAAAACTCCTTATGAATCTGCTAAAAATCGAGTTTTAGTGTACTCTACTAAGGTTATGCATTGACCCCACGAGCGTACTGACAATTATACAATTACGCCACGTGGCGCAAATATATGTGGAATTTTTTCTGGAGCTCTTTTTGCAAACTATTAAAAAGTATATAGTCCTTACTTATAATTTTAAGATTAGTTTAGAGTGATAAAGAAGACTTTCAGCTGTCGACTGGTAAAAAAATCACAAAAAAACAAGGTACCAATCAGTGGCGTAGCCAGCAGGGGGCCAGGGGGAGCTGAGCCCCCCCTACAGACTTTTGAGTCCCTCCTAGCGGAATTTTAGAAAGACATATTCTTTTTATACCAAAATAGATTAGTGTTTGCAATTTTACCTTTTAACATATATATTTAATTTTGTGCAACTCATATGTCTTTGAATAAAAGAAAATACAGTAAATGCGAATACAAGTTTTAATGAGGTTTATTAGGTTATGAGTAGTTTATTTCAGCTTTGCAGGTGGCTGCAGTGATTGGTTTGTATCAGAGTAAAGCGATGTCTGTTGTTGTGAAATCAGAATGAAAGTTCATACGTCTTAGGTAGATTGTATTGATCATTTTTAAAAAAAATTAGCTTTTTCTTAATTTATTAAATATTTTATATAAATTATTATTTACAATTATATAAAAATTTAACATAGTAATGGAGAGTAAAATATATAAATGTAAATATAAATATATAACAATATATATTATAACCAACGTTTCGAACGTAATACGTTTTTTTTAGAGTTAAAAAATTTTGTTCTTGAATGAGAATAAATATGTGGTTGAATCTTCTTCTTTTTATTCTTCTTCTTTGCTCTTTTCTTGCCTATTTGAATTTTTATACTGGAATGGACGAAGAAAATTAATTTTTACAAGCTAGTTCTCTTCGTCCATTCCAGTACATACGTTTAAATAGGCAAGAAAAGAGCAAAAAAGAAGAAACTTCACCCGCATATTTATTCCCATTCAAGAGCAAAATTTTTGTGTACTCAAAAAGTAAGTACACTCTAGAATCGGTCAGCGTGTCCGGCCGAGCGACCGGCCGTTTAGGTGATAACTTTTGAAAGCAGAGTTCAATCATGATGAAATTTTCTACACAGTTTTGTCCCAACAATATCTCGGTTTAATTCGAAGATGAGAATTAGTGTCCGAGCCATTGGTGAGTTATTGTAAAAATAATTATTTTCCCCTATGCTTTCCTATGTGAGGATCAACCAGTCCCTGCTTTTGTAAAAGGCTTTCCCGATCATGGTCACATAAAACCCCAATTATTATATACCATTCGACAGAGAATTTCACGAGCTACAAAATGGTATATAAAGCATCAAGAAACAAGGAAGCTAACTCACCTATTGCAAAGATAAATAAACGGAAATCGGTTCTGTTCTTGTCCACGCTCTAATCGATCCACAATTAGAGCTCTATCTTCTGATCGCAAAGGCGATACTCCAGGGTTTTTCGGGATGGAGAACTCGAATTTGTACTCCACTTGTCTCGAAGCTCCATTGATTGAGCACTGACCAATAGAAATCAAGTTATAGGGAAAACGACTTTCTTGGAGTAAATCAAGGCGAAGGCCCCAAACACCGACTAATTCAAAGTGAATTAAAACTGAATTAACGAATAAATCGTCTCAAAAAGACGATTTAAATCGAAATAAACCAATCGTGTTGCGTAATTCGTTTTATTTTTTTCTGTATGTCAGGGACCAAATAGTTCAAATGTGAGCTGTATTCACCACCAAATCCTATTGGTTGAGCAGTAGCCAATTGAATTCAAATGTCAATAGAAAAGGTTTGCCCGGCTAATTTGTATATCCAGATATTCTAGAATGACTGATTTGTCTCATTCACTTTTTGAAGTACACATAACTCTCGGATATAAATCCGAGGTTTCCACATTTATTTCATCTATTGTGGTTATTTCAATTGAATGAAGATCGAACATCTTTTGCCATTTTATATTTTTTAGCTCAGCTTATATTTTGAGGAAAGAATCAGAATAAACAAAAATCAACTCTATATTGGGTTTACAGATAAGTTTCATATACCTAAGATGGGTCGAAAATTTTTGAGGGGCTGAGCCCCTCCTAGCCCAAAATCCTGGCTACGCCACTGGTACCAATCCTTCAAAAATTAGGTTTAAAAAAAATAGATGAAAAAAATGACTGAGATTGTATATTCACTCCAGTGACATCAGCACGATTATACATTAGACCCAAATGGGATGAATATATACTCGAAAAGTAGTACTCAAAGAATATCTTGTAGATAGGTGTACTCACAAGATTTTGAGAAGATTTTTTCATCAATCGATAGAGCATGAAACCAGATAGGCATCTTGCAAAGAGAATTTTTGTAAAAAATGAAAAACAATAAAATTATAGCAATTTTACTGATCCCCACTGATTTTCTGTATATGTTTACTCTTCTTGTTTTTGTCTGTCTTTATCTGTATTAGTTCAATATTTGTTTGGTTATTGGGTTTCCATCAATTCAATCCTGACGAAAATATCGAGATTCTAACTTTGACATAAAAGTAAGCACAATAGTATTCCTCATATCGTATTAGAATAATTCTAGTATATAATTAACAAGCAATTATTTTTTTTTAATTAGTCTTCAGAATAGAATACTTAAGAAAAATATTTTGATGCATAGAAAAAAGTTCAAAATATATCAAATTTCAAAACAAAAAGTTGTATCTTGTGCTCTTGCTGTTTTAAGATTGCAATTAATCAATTTCATTCGACATATTCGATCACAAGCTTCGCCTGTAGCAGATGATTTCATAAAATATTGATATACCAATCCCATTGTTTCACCATCTATATCATTTTCTAATTGTAATACGAATTTATTCCATTCTTGTGGAGATAGATCTTTCATAGAATAAGCTGATTTTGCTGAATATTCTTTAATAAATTTTGTTGTATTGTATAGATTAGTAGCTGTCAAATTAAGAATCATTGTTCGATGATCAAGTACTGCTACTGAATTTTCAATCTATAAAATACAAAAACAAAAAATACTTAAATAATAGTAAGATTAGAATGATATAGAAAATTTTTAAGAACTTACATCAATTGTTTACATTCGATAACCTGGGTTAATGTTTGGATAAGTTGTAAATGAAGGTGTAATATAAGCGATAGAAATCTTTAAAGATAAGAAAAGCATTTGTATTACACAAATATTCATCAAAATTTACTGGCTGTTTAGAATCTGTTTCATTATAGAAAAGCATAAATTCATCAAAATGAGTATGAGCAAAAAATTGACCACTTATCGTATTTTGATAACGATTGACAATGCTATAATAAGCCCAACTAAATGATACCATACACATTCGTGGTGGATGATGTCCAATAATATGAACTTTTTCTTGATGTTCTTCAGCATATTGAAGCCACTGAATCAACTGTAAGATGAAAATAAATCAAATTTATTAATATAAGAAAGAAAAAAGATATGTAAAATTTACCCATTGTAATTGACCTAGAGGATCTGTTGAATTAATGAAAAGCCAATAATTATTTTCAGTACAATAATTCATATTTAATGAAATCAAACGAAATTTTGGTAGAATTATTGTCGTATAATAACCTCCTTTAAGAATAGTATCTCTTGTTTGTTCATCAAGTCCAAATTGATCAATCCATTGAGAAGCTAAATTTGAATAAAGCCATGATATGTTATCTGTTGGAAAAAGATCCGGTGGTGCTGCTTCATGATTACCAACACATGGATATATTTTTTTGTTAGGAAATGTTTGTTTTAATAAACGAGTTGTAAAAGAAATTTCTTCGAGATCTTTGTCTTGAGTTTGTTGCCATACATCATGTGGAGCAATATCACCAGTAAAATAAATAAAATCAATTTGTTCTTCATTTTGAACAATATATTTTAACATGCTTTCAGCTGTCCATAGTGGTAGATCACATGTACGATAATCACCCCAAAATTCTGCTCCTAATTCACTTGATTTTGGTATTCCATCACGACAACAAAGTGGTCGACCACAATTAGCATTTGAACCAGGTTTATATTCAAGATCAATATGTAGATCAGCTAAATGAAGAATTGAAAGAATATATTTGGAAGATAAATGTTTACTCGATACATATGAAGACGAGAATAATAGTTGAGTTGGAGGAGGCAATGTAACATTCCATTGAAGAGCAGGAATGTCAGCTTGCCGTAGACAGTCAAAAGCTACACCACATATTTCATATGTTGATAAAGGACTATAACGAAGAATCTCAATGAGTACATAATTATATTCATTGATCATGCCTGCACATACTGCATCGTCAGCAAGATGTAGATACTGACATAGTATTATGCCCAATTTTTCCATTAATGATGATTCATTTTGTGCAATAAGATCTTTTGCAATAGGTAATAACAAATTGCATAATTCACATGGAGTTAATTCAATGGAATGAGTAGTGATTTTTGAAATAGGTAATGCATTCGACCATTGCAAAACAAAAACAAAAAGTATACCCGTGTAAAAGCATCGAAAGATCATTTTGACGGGTAAAAAGGTATCTATTATCGTTCTAAATATTTACTCAAACGCATGTGCACATTTATGCAGATAAGAAAATGATAATTATATCTTCCTAAGTCGAAACTTTTCTTTACCAAGACTGTCTTATTTATTTCTGCATTTCGATCAGAAATTTTTCTTTTCTTTAGTGATGCTCTATTTTTTGTTTGTCGTGTTGCTATTTGCTCATTATTTTTTTTCGTATTTTGTTTTTCTTAATTTAACATTATGATTACTCTAAACATTGATTTAACTGACAAATAAGCCTGTTGTAAGTAATTATAAAATCTACAGCAGATCTTAAAATACTGTTATATATCTCTATAAGCTCATCAACACTAATATTGATTATTTTCCAAATTTATAAATTGATCAGTTCACGCTTTTTATGTGGATCATATGACGATTGTGGTAAAATCAATACATCGTATCACTACTCATCATCTTTAACATTTAAACTATAAACTTTTATCTGCATAAAAACCAAAAACTACACTATTTATAACAGTCAGAAATGCATTCCAGTCATTCGAATTTTGAGGAAAACTTTGGAGTGTTCTAGAATTTTTTAGAACCTCCTAAGTTTTGTCGTTAATGCCGTTCAGGGCCTTTTTTCTGTCGCTAAGACACTCTGGTAGATAATCATACATTACTTTATCTTGTAATTATTAGAATAAATAAAAGATTGAATATCAAAACTTCGAACTACATGAAAACTATTCGAACTGATAAGGTTTATTTGAACACTAACTTACAAAGTGCCAAAGATAACTTTCGAAACTACCATGACAGACACGAAAATGAACGTTATTATGCAACCATGGGAAGTCAAGTTAGGTGACAACCAATTTATATCATTTCCAAATCAGAAAAGATTTCTGCTAGATTATTTAAAAACCATTCAATCATGAGCAGAAGAAGTCGACAAGGCACAACCAACAAAGCTGTTGAGAAAATTCATCATAAAGCAAATTTCGAAGATTATGTTGCTGATCAATGAAACAAAAACTTCAAAAATTCACCATGCTAAAAAACTAAACCTTTTCAATAGATCAAAAGATCATGTTGCCAGTTTCTGATCATCAACAATAAACATCATCTATAAAAACGTAACCCATCCCATTATTCATATAGCCACATCGATTTGTCAATTACTGCGCATAGACTCAACTCTGACAGACAATACATAAAGTGCACATAATAGACAGTATGAAGACTATGTGTAAATTTTGTATCTTGTTGTCACTTTACGATCATTTGAATAGATATTAAATCAAAACCATTTTATGAGAGACCCTTAAGTAAGGTCGGACCGTGTCATGATTACTCGTAATATTCATATTCGCATCCACAACCGGATGTGAGTTTTCAAAAGAAACAAATACATAGCAATAAGGAAGTCGCACATCAAGAACATTCCTCATGACTAATTCGTAGCTGAATATGCAGTTTCAGATGAGACATAGTCTTGCAGGAATATGTGAAGAAAATATGAGTTTCTGTATGCAATGATTAACAAAACTAGCAATTAAATAACTATGACCACGTTTAAACCATTATTCATTTCTTAAAATAGAGCGACATGTTCCTCTCTTTCATCAAAGCGTTAGTGAATTCGTGCGATGAACGTTACAAGATAATTAAATCGACAATCGAAAAAATTTCTTCTGTCATGTTGTCTGATATACTAACGGGTCCTCTTTTAAATTTAAAATAAATTAACAGGAAAATGCTACCCTCAGAAGGACAAAGGAAGAAACATAATATTATTCTGGTTTTATTTGATTGTCTGTGGTCGTAAATATTCTTGTCTTATAATAAAAAATTTCTTTCTCTTCTATTGCATTTGAAATCTTAGTTTTTTGTGCTTTGTATTAACAATATTATTATTTACATTCGTGTCTAAAAAGTTGGGTGCATTTCATAAGAATGCAGGGCACTGATGAATAAGTCTTGATAAAGATTACGAAACACGTCCGCAAAATTCTCTATTACTAATCTTCGTCGAATCGTCGATTGCTGAAAAATAAAAGTTTAGACATCGTAGATACAATTTGTTTAAGACTATTCCGATCTGATTTTGTGATGCTACAGAACTTTAACTATTTTGTTTGTCTGTCACAGACTTTGGAGCCGAGTCAGGGAGAGAATGGGTTCATTTTTCTCACTGTACCATTTGAAACTCATTATCAATCGTGTTTCACACAACTACTGTAGAGAATTTGAATAGTTTATTGTGAAAATAGATCAAAAAGGAATTCCACAGAAAATAGTCAGAGAACAGTATGAAATAATGAATAAATATTAAGACAGTTGGACTTTGAAGGATAATGATTACAAACAAGAATAATGGGACGAAAGATCAAAAGCTACTTGTTGTATTTATTTTTTGTAATGTTTAATATATTTCTGCACTGTTCAAACCATACTAACATTTGATCATTCACCAGTAATTAACACTTTCCCATTTATTAATACAGGTGCTGTGTGCTCCACTCGTTGATTATACATGCTACTGTTAGTTATCCAAGTTCCTGTTGATAGATCATACAACTCAGCACTACTTAAAAAACTAAGAAGATTTACACCACCAGTAACTAACACTTGTCCATTTGTTAATAAAGTCGCACTGTGCCCAGATCGTGAATGGCTCATACTACCAGTAGTTGTCCAAGTTCCTGTTGATGGATCATACAATTCGGCACTACTATAAACCTCAAAAAAAGGTCCTCCACCAGTAACTAACACTTTTCCGTTTCTTAATACAGATGCTGTGTGATCAGGTCGTGCCTGAGCCATGCTATTAGTAGTTGTCCAACTTCCAGTTGATGGATCATACAACTCAGCACTACTTAAAAGATCATCATTATGCCCACCAGTAACTAACACTTTTCCATTTGTTAACACGGATGCTGTGTGCGTATCTCGTTTACTATCCATGTTACCAGTAGTTGTCCAATTTTCTGTTGATGGATCATACAATTCGGCACTACTTAAAGAATCAAAAGAAGTTGCTCCACCAGCAACTAACACTTGTCCATTTGTTAATACGGACGCTGTGTGCCTCGCTCGTTTACTATTCATACTACCAGAAGTTGTCCAAATTCCTGTTGATGGATCATACAATTCGGCACTACTGGGAATAGTAAAACTACTTCCACCAGTAACTAACACTTTTCCATTTTTTAATAATGATGCTGTGTGCGACATTCGTTCATTATGCATGCTACCAGTAGTTGTCCAAATTCCTGTTGATGGATCATACAATTCGGCACTAGTGAGAATAACAATATTATTTCCACCAGTAACTAACACTTTTCCATTTGTTAATAAGACCGCTGTGTGCCGAGCTCGTGGATACTTCATGCTACCAGTAGTTGTCCAAGTCCCTGTCGATGGATCATACAATTCGGCACTATGTTGATAATCACCATGATTATTCCCACCTGTAACTAGTACTTTTCCATTTGTTAATAAGGTCGCTGTGTGCCCTTCTCTTGGAAGGCTCATACTGCCGACATTGATCGATCCTATACGAAAACATATGTATGTGCTCATTCTGAGAAGAATCTGTAATTGTTGGACCCACACGATGGTCTAATGATGGGCGGAGAATTTTGAATTTTGTAAAATGAAAATTGTTTCTTGCTAATAAAACAAAGTTTTTCCTGAATTTCTGATGACCGAAAAAAAACCTTGAGTTTATTGTAAGAAGTCGCTCATGATACAGTGTGACCGTGGATTTCGCATTTTTGGTAAAGAATTCACATTCATAAATAACAGATAACCTAGGTTCGTACTTTCTAACTATCATCATATTATTCACAAAATTAATGAGCCTGTGATCATGAATTACTAGAATTTGGACAGAAAGAATTTTCGGTTCAAATCCAAAATCATTTTGAAAGGAGAAGAGAGTTCAGCCTAGGTGTAATTTGCCATTGTACTTTCGGTTCAGGTTCAAGTTCTATTCGGATTTTTGGTCCCAACTTTCCTCATTGATATTCATATAAAATCCTATGTTTGTAAATAGTTCATACACTGCGTAGTGCTGAGCAGTTTGTTTGGATCCCTATTAGAAGCGCTGTAATCTTTGGAGATAATTATTAGCTACCTGAAACGACTGCTCACATGAGAAAGCGCATTGCTGAATAGAATGCAACAGTGATGAGCAACGTAAAGAATATCAATAAATTTTCTATCTTCACTTCAATGTCATTGATACCAAGTGTGTGGACAATGCTGCCAATTACGGAAAGATAAGAACAAACGACCTGTTTGATTTACAATATCTGTTCGAACTTAATGTTATCTGGAACTTGCCTCAGCAAGACTAAAGGTGTTTTCTATGTCTGGCTATTAGTCAGAATAAAAGACGACTGTGAAAGTTACATGAACCTGAAAAGCAAGATGTATGGATCTCCATGTTGCAATCATGCTGTATCCTGTGATGGGCCCGCCTACATTACTCTACGATGGAAATTTACACCCGACTGATCAACAAGTAAAAAATCTGTTAGAAAACTATATAAAAATTGAGAATCATAATGTAATTCTTATCGAAGTGAGTAGTGATGGCGACTGTATGTTTCGCACTATTCATACATTTTTATTCAACAATGTGTATCGATGAAATTAGTTGTCGTTGTTTGCACGAATTGTGTACACACAAGCAGTATTACAATACAATGAGAATGGCGAATGGCTTTAATCTAATAGATGATGAATGCGTAAAAGATAATGTGACACGAATTTTGAATAGCAATTAACATATTGGTATTCTCACAATGGGAACTTTAGCGAGTATTATTCATCATGTCATTATATCGATGTACTCACAAGTGAATAAGATTAATGTCTGTTTTGATGTGTTGAATGTCACTTTTTTTCCATGAGAAAGGCTAAACTCTATTTGGAGAATGTTAATACGTATACTATAGTCAGAATCTGACATGGATACTGATCAAGACTGATAGCCCAATCATTTTTACCGATTACGGCTACTAGTGAATTGCAAGGGGGAAACAGCGGACTTCAAGACTTCAAGACTTCAAAAGACTTCAAAAGACTTCAACAGACTTCAAAAGACTTCAACAGACTTCAACTGCAGTGACTTCATATTTTCACAAGACTAAAAGAGTTCTAAAGAGTTCTGAAGACTTCATAGGACTCCAAATGACTTCACAAGACTTTATAAGACTTCGTATGACTTCATGAGACTTCATGGGACTTCAAAAGACTTCGTTAGACTTCACAGACTTCGTGAGACTTCACGGACTTCATGAGACTTCATGGATTTCATGAGACTTCAGAGACTTTGTAGGACTTCTTGAGACTTTATAAGACTTTATAAGACTTCACAAGACTTCATAAAACTTCACAAGACTTCAAGAGACTTCATGAGACTTCAAGAGACTTCAAGAGACTTCATGAGACTTCGAGAGACTTCAAGAGACTTCATGAGACTTCATTAGAATTCAAGAGACTTCATGAGGCTTTATGAGACTTCATGAGACTTCATTAGACTTCATGAGACTTCACAAGACTTCACAGGACGTCAAGAGGCAGATTCCATGCGTATCAAAAAACCTTATAGAAATTACATGAAACTTCTATAAAATGCAAAAAACAAAACTTATCATATAGAGATTACAAAAGTGTTTCTTGTTTCTGAGAATTGTTTCTCGCAGTATATCTATATCTAGAATAAAGATGTGACAATGACACAAAGCGTTGATGAAATTAAAACAGAGAATATAAACTTTACTGGTATGCGTATGTTTGATTCGATTAATCCAGCATTGGAAAACTCCTATTTTCAGGTGCAAATAAATAACAAGACTAAAGTTATACACAAGCAAACGACTTGTTGGTTATTGACCGATGAAGCTAGCCGTTTATCGGCTGATAGATTATCACGAGTGATAGAAATAAACAAAAAGGAATAAAATTCTTCATAAGATTGACATCGAATAAATGAAACATTTCTTATAAAAATAAACCACTTCATTCAAAAAGCATTCAGTTCTTAACTATCATGTTTTCTAAGATCCAACAAACTTGAATTTTTTTCCAGTACCTTGACAAACAAACAATAAAAAGTTCACCTTTCTGCTAAAATAAGACTGTCGAAAACAAGACAATTTCATTGCTTTTTTATGAATTTTCATGCACTAAATGTATTTCAAAACTTCCATAAGAATTCATGAGACTTCAAAAGACTTCAAAAGACTTCAAGAGACTTCATGAGACTTCATTAGAATTCAAGAGACTTCAAGAGACTTCATGAGGCTTCATAAGACTTCATGAGACTTCATTAGAATTCAAGAGACTTCAAGAGACTTCAAGAGACTTCATGAGACTTCATTAGACTTCATGAGACTTCGTGAAACTTCATTAGACTTTATGAGACTTCATAAGACTTTATGAGACTTCAGAGACTTCAAGAGACTTTATGAGAATTCATGAGAATTCATAAGACTTCAAAGAGACTTCAGAAGACTTCGAAAGACTTTCAAGATTTCATGGGACTTCACGACTGAAGTCTCTGCTGTTTCCCCCTTGGTGAATTGTTGCATGCTACTGTAATGACTACCTCTGTCAATATGTTTGATGATACAGTATCAATAAAAAGCATACATGAGATACCAGTTTAGATGCGTCACATGTCATTGACAATTAGAATTGCAGAAAAAAGAAACTGTTGTTGAGGAAGAAAAGGATGAAAACGTCCCTCCTATTGCTATATAGTTACGAATCAAGTCGTTTTCTCGAACCTTCTCTTGCTATTCGACAATTATTGAATGCC
>CAJNOL010005286.1:0-12088 GCA_905250125.1 Rotaria sordida
AACTGCATCTCAATGTATAATAGACAAGACATCTTGATTTGCAATATGGTCGCATTCATAAACTTTTTTTTACTTTTACAGGTACATATTTCAGTTGTTCGTTTGGACATTTTGACCAACAACGGTTTATTTTTATCTGGTATTATTGTAATAAATAGTTCTTAGCAGAACACTTGTTTTACAATCAATCACACAGCTAGATCTTATGGCTTTGTTTCGACAGTATAATATTAATATATGCTAGATTTTCGAGAGAGTAGAAAGTAGTATAATCATATAAATTTATATTAAAAATAAGAAAACCCGGAGTTATCTATGGTGGTTATCTAGTATAACTACTGAAGAGTCAACACTAAAAAAATGACGCTTATAGTTCCTTCGAGCCATGGAAAAAACATTCTACGATAAAAAAAAATTTTGTGTAAGTTTTTTTGCAAATCACCCGTATAATCAATAATAGACAATTAGATATAAAATCACCAGTATGACCATATTTTGTGACGTGCACGGTCCGTTACAAGTATCGTAATGCTCGTCCTGGGTGCTGCAGTAAGTGTTGATTTCGAGAACTTTTATTTTTATCTCATTTGATGTTAATTACAACGACAGATCAAACAGTAACTATTATTTTATTTTAATAAATTCTATTTTTATTCTTTGATTATCTGTAACAATAAATCAAGCAGTATGAATTTATTTGAACAAATTTTATGTCTCATTTTCAGACTATTTATAACGACAAATCAAACAGTGAGTATTAATCTATTTGAATAAATTTTTTTTTCTTATTAGATTATTTATAATGATATATCGAACAGTAAATAGTAATTTATTTAAATAATTTTTTTTTTATTTTTAGATTAGTGAGAATGACAAATAAAAGGGTAAATATGAACTTGTTTAGATAAAGTTTCTTTTTATTTTTTAGATTATTTATAATGATATATAGAATTTATAATTATATATAGAATGGTAAGTCATTTTTTATTTAAATAAATTTTTTATTTTTAGATTAATGAGAACGACAAATGAAATAGTAAATATTAATGTATTTCAATAAATTTTATTTTTAGTTTTAGACTATTTATAATGATATATAGAATTTATAATTATATATAGAACAGTAAGTAACTTTTTATTTAAATAAATTATTTTTTCTTTTTAGATTAATTAGAACGACAAATCAAATGGTAGGTATGAATTGGTTTAAATAAAGTTTCTTTTTGTTTTTAGATTATTGATAATGATATGTCGAACAGTAAGTAATTTTTTATTTTTACATTAGTGAGAACGACAAATCCAATAGTAAGTATCGATTTATTTGAATAAACTTTATTTTTATTTTTAGATTATTTATAAATTTTATTTTTACTTTTAGATTATTTATAAATTTTATTTTTATTTTTAGATTATTTATAGACTTTATTTTTATTTTTAGACTATTTATAAATTTTATTTTTAGTTTTAGATTATTTATAACATATAAAAGTAAGTAAGTTCTTATTTCAATAAGTTTTTATTTTTGGATTAATGAGAAGGACAAATCAAAATATAAGTGTTAATATTAATTAATGTGGGTGCCAGCCAGGCTGGGCACCCACATTAATTAGTTTTGTGTTATTTTGAGAGTGGAGGGGAGGGGGAGGGCAAATTGAAAAACCTTATGTGGAATACGGTAACAAACGACATTGTATACGACCATTTACGATCGTTTACGGTAGTCGTATAGACGTCGTATTTCGCCGTATACGACACGACGATATACGGTCGTAATTCTGGCGTCAAGTAATACGGCGAAATACGGTCGTATACGATCGTAATGTACGCCGTATACGATAGGATACGACGTCGTATACAATCGTTTACGACTGTCGTAATCCTCGTCCTGGGTGACTAGAATTTTTCATTGACTTTATAAAAAGATAGAGCAGCGTCGACTCTAGATAGTACTAAAAACCCGACTTTATTTCCTCTTTTTGTTTTAAAGTTATTAAAAAAATGCCCACGTCCATTTAACTCTGAAATGGACATTAGTTTTCAACATTCAAGATGTTAGTCCATTTCTCAATTATTCGATTTTTTGTATTTGTTTTTCATAAAAACTCTGATAATTTGATTGCTAATAGATCATCACATTAACAGTAATAAAATCATCATTTAACATCGTTGAAGACGCTTGATCCTGATCATGTGCCGTGTTAGCTGTGCATTGTTTCAATCATTACAAATGACACGATTGATGTCTTATTATGCAATTTTTATTTGTGTATGTGATAAAAGTTTTTCATGTCACTAATGCAATATAAAAACAAAAGAGTTTTGAAAAATTTCAATCATAAAGACTTTCTTAAATGATTTTTCAGTACTCTCCAATGAGTTATATTAATTCAAAATTTATATCATTCTATATTTTCATTTTCTTTTATTTGAGATACAATTTTCATTATAGAAATCACTTGCCTATTCTTTTCTATAATAATTTTAATCAATTAATATATGATAATCCTTCAAATTTTACACTAACAATTCTATATTTTTTAGAAGCTAATCTACGTAAACTGATATTACAGAATGATCAATTGAAGCAAATATTAAATAAGTGACTCCGTGAATTTTTTCTAGTTAAATGATACGTGGCGTTTGTGAAAATCAAAATCTTTGAAGAATAAACCAGTAGTGTATACATTTTATTTTTTAACGCTTGTTTTTGTCTCTATGTTAATATTGTTTCTTTTCATATTGCTTATGATTTTTTGAATGATGGTGTATTCTCAAGTGCCCCTAAATCAGAGAAAATATCACGCTATAGGGCGTAATATTGGTTCGTGATATTGCGTTATAGTGGAGCACTAAAAAAGATCACAATGCGATTGCAATAGCAGCAATATCACGCCCGCTATTTAATCGTTATTGACGGCATGGGTCTCCTTCTCACATAGCAGTCATTAGATTAATTGTGTCTATTTCTTATGTGATTTTTGTTTATAATTTCTTCTATATAACTTATCGATGCTACGAAGATTGTCATCGATAAATGGATTTGTTTTAATGAAAATAAACTTCATTACAGCGAAGAATAATATTGATTCAATAATTCTTAAAAACGCACAAAATATTAAATATTTCAAACAAGAAAAAAGAAAAATATATGTATATACAAATTATATGGAACTGTTGTATTGTTTATATTTTACTTATTAGAAATTGTTTTTTTTTTTATGTCGATGAATCAGTTCGTCGTCTTGATAAACGTGCATTTGTACAATGTGATGGATTAACTTTTGGAATATGTCCATGAGAAGATATAAAATTACTTGATCGTTGAAATTTTCCACTTTTTTCATTAATTGAACGAAATGATCGATGTTTAAATATACGTATTAATTCATTTCGTATATGTTTACCACTAATAATATATAAATAAAAATTAATTCCATAATTAAAATTTGTTAATAAATCAAATATATCATGTGTTATAAATATATAATATTCCCATTTAGCATTACATATTCGAAAAACATTAACAAACATAAATTTCATTATTTCAAGAGTTGAACCAGGTACATGTAATAAAAGATAAATTGATGATAATATAACTAACATTCGTGATATTTTAAATAATAATATTGTTTTATGTCGAGAATTAGCTGATGCATTTGTATGATCAATTAATGAATGTTCATTAAATAATTTATTCATAATAAGTATATTTGCAGTTATAATTATTGTTAATGGTAATAATGTCATTAAAATTAAACGCCAAAAATAAATTGTTAAAAATATATCAATTTTTGCATAACCAGGTAATGTTTTACAACGACAATTTTGTTTTGATAATGTTATTGATGATGATGAACAATCAAGACCTTTAACAATAAAATGATATGATTGAATAATCATTGTAAATAAAAGTATAAGAAATAAAATTCGACGAGCATTTATAACATTACAAATATGTTTTGACCATAATGGAAATCGTATTGCAACTAAACGTTCAACAGCTAATGCAACAATAACCCTATAAATAAAAATTTTAGATTTTTTTAAATTTTTAATTCAATAAAGCAAATTTTATTTTACCATGAACTCATTGAATAAAATATATATCGAATATAATAATATAATTTACATGATAAAATATTATGTTGAATAAGTGTACGTCTATCAACACTCTGATATTGCTGTAATTCATCAAGTGCAACAAGTGCTAACAAAAAGATTTGTTTATTTTTTTAATTTTTTTTTTTATCGTTTCATTACCTTCACATAGAATAGCTCCGGTATCAACGATAGCTAATGCAATTAAATATTGAGTATATGAATTGCGTCTTAGACCTAATGAAAAAAAAACAAATACGTTTTGTGAGAAGTTTAAAAATTGAACAGAAACTTACGTCCATGACATAATACAAGAAGACATAATAAATTACCACAAAATCCAATTATAAATACAACAAGTGTGCCTAAAATAAATATAAAATTCTGGTCATGTCCCTTTCGTTTTATTTTGTTTTTACCAATATGATTGAGCCACCAAGCCCAACTTTTTTGAAAATAGATTCTTTGATAATATTCCAAATCAGTATTAGTTAAGTTAATTCCTGCACAATAAGGCATTCTAAATAGGAATTATCAATGATGCATTAATAAATAACAACATTCTATATACAAAAAGATACAAATAAAAAACAAACAGAAACAGTTGTCCGCTTATACAAACAAACATAACATGATAAGAATCAATTTATATCTCTATGATAATTATCTTAAAATAGCTAATCTATTGTGAAATAACCATTTTACATGAGAGACATTATAAATTTAAAAAAAGCCATTGCATAGAAGATATTTTCGTTTCCATATTGAAATTTAAATATTTGATTACTTCACACATCACGAGTATGATACGTTCAGCATATCATATCTTTTGATTCTTTAGAATAAGAGGTTATAAAATTAGTCTTCGAATGATCTAAAAAAAACAAACATGTCTCTTCGGATTTCTATAAGTGTTGATATGAATCAAAAAGATTTAAATAATCAAATATTTTCATTTTGTACAATTCCAAAATAATCAACTAGAGAAGATATATCAATCTATGAAATCTTAGTAAATGCACTTTCATAATCTTATTTATTAATAATACATAAAATATTTGTTGTCAAAGTCAGCATCACCTTCGAAAAATACTTTTTGATCTTTTCTACTACATAGGCATAAACTGAGTACTCTCAGATAAAACAAAATATCTTTCCATCTTATTGAAATCGGAGATCTATAAGATTGGACAGAAGTATTATTAATAAATTTTCATAGATAAAGTCATTCTGATATTTGAAGACATTCTTCTATAAATAGCTAATTATTCTTACTCTTTGACATACTCATTATAATATATATATATCGTTTGAGTAATTCAGGAAGTTATTTAATGAATTTTTTTTTGCAATAATTAAGCCTACGCTAAAAATTAGTTGCATGTTTTGATAAAACACATATGATGGATAAATGCCATTGACTTTAATATAGCTATCAGAAAATAAAATAACTTTTGTTCATGCTCTATCAACTAGAAATTTTCTCAACTATAAATAATATCTATAACATTATTTATGAAGATCGTCGAATTATTATATGCACATTTTTGCACTTGTCTTTTAGCACATGTTTCTTTTTTTTTTTTTACTATATTAAACTCTCCAGAGAATATAAAATATTTACCGATGAAACGTTCTTGTGATATTACGAGAGATATTTTTTCCATCATGGATTGTATACATTAGATCATGCGGAAAAAAAAAGATCTAATTTATTTCGTTTTGAATAAAAATGTTTTTCTTTCCAGACAGATGATAATTGATAATATTGAATATAAATTAGTTGTTGATTTGTTTTTACTCCAAAATTGTATATCAATTGGTTATGGTTGTTTTCAAGTGTGTTACGCTTTCATTATCATTATATAATGAACTTTAGAAAGTTTTTCTTGTTTTTTTTTCTCTCTCTCTTCATCTCTCTCTCTCTCTCTTCATTTTGACCTAGCTGACAGAAGAAAAAAAAAACGAAGACAACATTCCACAGAAAAAAACATCAATCTTTGACAAGCCACAGCTGCATTTCTGAAACGTCAGAAATTATTATGAACCACCTTCAGATTTTATATTTTTTGTCAAAACAATGACTTATAGGATGTAACTGTCACGCATTTATCTTGGTAGGTGTAAGAAACACGCAAGGCTTTACAAATTAGACTTTTTTTTTATTTTACTAAAAATAAATAAAATTTTTATTAGAATTTACATTGAAGCTTATGAGTGACATGTATCATATAATATAGAAAGTATTTTTCTTTCTTACATAAATAATAATAAGGTTCAAATTCAAGATACGAACTCATTTCTTTTTGATGAACTCGACATTCGAATATATAAAAAAACGCCCACACATCATAAGAATTCTTAGAAGGTCTTTATCATCAAACAATTTAAAATAGTTGTCACCATCTTCTTTTTTATTTTTGAAGAAAAACTACTTAACGCTTCGTTTAAAAAAAAGTTTTTCTGACAGGTCATCATACTTTAATCTATCTACCAGTTAAATGTGTTATATATGAAAAAAGACTAACATTTCTTTTCACAATGATATTTAACATTCTTTTATTGATATGTCAGATGAAGTCTAATAAAAAGCTGTCAAAAAAAAAAAGCAAAGTGAAGAAACATTTTCTCACTTATAGTAATTTTACTAATAATAAAACATTATTCTTACACAATGTTTGGTAATAAAAGAAAACGTATATACTAACAAAAAAAGAAAAATTTCTTCAATCATTTCGTTCTTTCCCTTTTCCTTCTCTAATAGTATCATAAATACCGGAAATGAACATATAAGATTATATTTCAGCGGATATGATTTATCGATAATAGAAGTTTATTTAGCATATGTGAAAGCATCTGATTTTCGATGACAGATTCACAAAGTTATACTCATCAAATAAATGATTATTTATACTTTAATAATTCTATTAAAATCTTTTTTCAGCACGATATTCATTAGTAATTGCTTATCAATTTAAAAGAAAGTATAAAATCTCATCAACAAGTGAAAGGGAAAAGAAAAGTTAAGCCATTGAATGTTGATCTCTTATTCAGATACATCATGATGTATTAACTGCAATTGTCTTATTTATAATAAAGGTACTTTTATTATATTCTCAAATATAATGAAAGAAAACTTTTGTTTTTATTTTCTAACCATTATCTATATTACATAAATATTCCTAAAACATACAGACATACATAAATCTTAATGACAAATGATGTTCTTCTATTATATTAAAATAATATGATTTTCTATATTAAATTGTTAACTAGTTTTTGTTTGTTTTTGTATTCAATGAGAGGATGGATGGACAACATGTCAAACAAGTCTGAAATTTTATCCTTGTTCTTTGTATATAAACAACGGAATAGTCGTAATTAGCAAAAAAAAATATGATAATAAACAAAATTATTTTTAATATTATCTACTTTGACAAAGCCGGATTATTCTCATATGAATATATTGTTCGTTAGTACAAGAACTATTTACGTGAAGTCAACTTGATCGGTGCATAAAGTATTATTTTTACGAGTTCGTATACGAGAAAGACGTGGTTGTCATATTAGGTTGCTCTTTTTTTTTTTAAATAGATTTCAAATTTAAGATTATGATAAAACACATTCTAATAAATAATATTACCAGCAAAAAAAATTGTTTATAATACTTGCCTGCTAATATAGAATTCAACAAGTGATAAATTCATGATTATTGATTGATTCTGAAAGAATTTAGAATAGAAAAAAACACACATACACACACACAAAGAAGAATGATAATACCAATCGAAAGGATAGTGTATGTCTAAAAGAATGGAAATCTATTTTGTTTATGTTATTATTTCCTGTCAAATTGGGCGAACAACTTTGCTCTGTCGCATTCAATATCCGTTATCAAACCATTTGCATATAAACGATAGGCATCAAGCGATTATTTCTGTCGAGAAAATGTCTGGAATAAACATTTTAAAGACCGATAAATGTATCTATATATGCCAATAAAAGTTCGGCGACACGACTCATCAACAGTCGATCATCGTCACTAACGATAGCGTACTAAATGAGATATAAAAAAACAAAAAAAAAAAGAACTTTTTCCATTCCTCTTTTAGACAAGTTCACATCTATGTTGATGTTTATATCGACTTTCTAAACATGTTTTTCTAATTAAAAAAAGAAATAAAAAATATTGATTTAATGTGTTTGGAAAAATACATGCACAAAAAAACTATATCCATCAATGATAATTTTCTATTGCATTCGTCATAGGTAGTCCTATGACAGTTATCAACAACTTCTACGTATTTGTAAGAGTTATTGCGTTTAATGAATGACATCATAGTTTTCTTTTATACAGCTATCAGCAAATTATTTGTTAACAAATCAGTGTGACGACATATTATTATGTATGCAATATGGTTTTTACCTTATTCATACATTAAAATTTTGCTTAGTCATTTTCGTCTTTCTGTTACCAAAGATAAAAATACATTAGTTGAATTTTTATTACTCTCAATCTCTCTCTCTCTCTTATCTGTTGCTATTCATTACATCGATGTTGAAATTGAAATATGTGGTCAATCAAGCGAAACTCTTCACAATCGACAATATATTTTTAACCTATAGAAACGAATCGGACGATAGTCGATGTATTTTTCTCGTTCTTTTACTTTAGCATTCGTGTATGTTCGTTTCTTTGTTCGATTGTAAATGAAAAAACACACACACGCACGCACGCACGATAGACTATATGAAGATCACAGATACAATTTTTTTTTTGTTTTGCTCTATGAAAAAAGTATGTGTCCTTCTCTTTACCTCAGCTACGATAAGTATAAACATATGCAAAGCAATTATTCTTGGTCCAATAAAAAAAAGAAAAAAATTTACATGAGCAATATGCGTAACCGTACTTAAATGTCATGTATCTTATATTTGCTTTCATTTGTAATATAGAAAAAGAAAAAAACACGTAAATAGTGTGACTATTTCTGTTTTGTATAAAAGAAGTACGTATTCATCCATAGGTATATATCATTTGCAATACTTACACAGTCAATAAGTATAATATAAAGTATTTATATAACTTTTTACTTAACGATATTACATATGATGTTATCCAAAATAAAACGAACGAGGTTATAAAATTTCAAATTTAATGAGAATTATATTTTTCAATGAAAAGTTTATAGTAACATTTTTGTTTTTGATATTGATATTAAAAATAGCTTCTCTAATCGTTTTCTACCGTATAGAAAGGTTTAAAAAAATCTGTACGATACGATATTTAGTATTTAAGATTAAATTAGCTCGATCATGTTTTATATGAGAATTTTGCTACGCTTTTATTTCAACTCTCTCTTATATAAAAGTTATATTAGTTCGACAGGTAACATATCGAATTTATAATTAAACCAAAGAATTAGAATAGCTGAAAGAATTCTCTGTCGAATAAGATGATCTATTGAGAAATCAAATATCCCACGTCGTAGAACAAATCGAGACATGTCGAATGATGTATAATAAATTTTATTTTCATAAGACTTTGAAGAAGCTACCAGTCAATTTATTGATAGGTGATTATATACACAAAGCATGATCAGTTACTAATTATTGTAATCCTTAGTATCAGTTGAAAATGTTTGTAAAACTTTTCATGAGCTACAAACTTATATCTGATTATTCTATTTTTAGTAGGAAAAAATGTAATTTTTTAATGATTCACCGCTGCTTTTTCACTAATGGTGAATGTCCATGTCGACCATAGAAGATTTAATCAGATGTCAAACATTCTTAGAAATTGCTTCCGATATCGTACTACAAAACACACTATTTGAAAGTCCTCCAGAACTTATGCGTGATATCAAAAGTCGATTCTATTACGAAATAAACATGATATTTCGAATCAGCATAATAAATGACATCAAATAGTTTACATTTTAACTAAATACTTTTTCCATCGAACTTCGACCGATACTCTTTTTGAACCATTATTTCGTCTTGTGATTTCCTACGAATCAAATTCTGGTGGAAAAAATATTTAGTTAAGATATAAGCTATTCAATATAGTTTCTTATGCTATGATGTGTTTTATAGTGCTATGTCGTGGATAATTTCTGAGAATGTTTGGTGTCTGATCACATCTTCTATGGTCAACATAAAAGTTTACCATTAGTGAAAAATAGTGATAAATCATTGAAAAATAGAATGATCAGAGATGTTAAGTGTATGACCTTATAGCTTATGAAAAGCTCTAGGAAACTGTATAGAAGAAAATTTTTTTACAAATATTTTCGACCAATAACAAAAGCCATAATGATCAGTAACTGATCATACTTTGGGTACATAGTCACTTGTCAATAAATTGACTATAGTAAGATATTTACATCTTTGTTTCCTGACAATAGTAAATTCCATACATTAGAAGCTATTACATATGCCGATACGAATATATTTGATCGGAAAGATCATTCCTAAGTAGATAAAAAAAAGAATTCTATTAATTTGATAATATAACTTTTAAATCAAACTAATATTATATCTATTTGTTATCAAATAAATTCTATTCTTGAAGATTTATTAAATAAATTTTACAATCAATAATGAGTAGTACAGACATTCGATATCCTAATGAAACAAATATTAGTGGTTCATCACCACCTGTTGTTACACCACATTATAATTCTACTCTACCAAATCCACCTAATGATCCAGCATCTTCACGACCAACACGATGTGCTACTGGTGTACGTTTTTTTACAACAATTCATGGAATATTAAATATTATAATTTTCGTATGTTAATTTCTTTTGTTTGTTTTTTTAATGTAATTCATAATTTAAATATGAATAATCTAGGTTGCACTCATCTGTGTAATTATAAGTGCTGGTGCAGCTGATAAAGGAAGAACTGTCGATACTTATGGTAGTCTCTCAAAAGCAAAAGTTAGTGCTTTTCATACACGTAATGCAGATCTTGCTTTTGCGGTAATTGGTCTTATCTTAATTATTATTGATACTGTTCTTCATGCAGGTCGTTTTATATATCGTTTGCCAACTATATTTGATACAGCTGTAAGTATAAAATAAACATTTAAAAAAATAAATTCTGTGTTTTTCTTATTCGAAAATAGTTTATTTTTGCCATGCTTGTACTTGCTTTTATATATCTCATTCTTGGGTAGGACTTTTTTTTTAATCGAATTAAATTATATAAATGTGTTTTTATTTTCATTGAATAGATGTTGTTCAGCAGCATGGGAAAAAAAAGTACGAGATGTAGGAAAAATACAGTATATACCTCACAAAGGTGCTGCTGCATCTGCTTCAGTAAGTAGTTTATTTGTTTGTTTGTTTTTTATTAAGTTTTGCTTATTTTATATTATTTAGTTCTTTTTATTTGTGGCTATGATTGCTGTTATAATCAATTTTCTCTTACGATTGTTCAATCGACCACCACAAACCTATAATCCGTAATCATCTTCTTTCTGCTGTGCTTCAAAAAAATAAAAACGTTACTGCTTTCATCACAAATAGATATAAATATATATATATACATACGATGATACTTACATTCGATTTCTTTTTCTTTTTTTTTGTCATTTTCTTCTTAAATTTTATTTGTTTTTCTAGTTCTGCTATTATAAATAGAAATGCTCATGTTATTCGTACGGAAACGGATGGTGCAGCAAGAATTTAAACGATGGATTTAGTTCTTTCGTCGATGTGCTATATGTTTTTTTTTTGTTTTGATTTTATATGACAAATCGTTCCTTTTTTTTTATCCAAGAAATATAAATAGGCAAAAGAAAAAAGATGATAGAACTTAATTATTCGTGATGCTAAAATATAATGGATCTTGATGTTTTATTTTATTTTTCTTTTTGAATATCACGAAAAATGAAAGCAGTTAAAAACCTATGGCTTTCATTATTCAAAAAGAAGATGTGAGGAATTGAAAATAAAGTCTTTATCAATTATAAATTTCAATA